>JABFAI010000036.1:0-292790 GCA_013266175.1 Fusarium gaditjirri | reverse complement strand
ACCTACTGTCACTCACTCCATGTTCCCATCTACCTCACCTCACCCACCTTTCCTTATGGCTCTGCCTACTCGGAAACTCTTCAGATCCTATCTTTGACCCGTTGTCCCTGTCAAATCCCTGTGGAGGATCTTGAAGTCAGATGTGTCTCCGATGAGAGAGGTGTAACCGTGGGCTGAAAGGAGATGAGAGAGAACATGTTGTACCAACCCACCCCTCTCTTACTCCCACCCTCACCCCGTTGCACAATCCGACTGAGAATCCATCTTTCATCCATCATGTTCCCGACCTTGTTCCAATTCCTGCCGAGAAGACCAAAATTACCCGTCAACCCGATCATGCCATGGTAGACTATCAAGTGCGTGAGCTGACGTTCCATGCAGCACCCCAGCCTGCGCTGAATCTTCAGGTAGCCACAGCAACTCAACCTGAACCTCAACCTGAGCCACCTCGCTCCCAGGTTCAGCGACTGCCTCGCCTCTTGCCTGCGGTGCACGATTCTCTACCAGAGCGGGCTGTCGAACCGCAAGACTCGAGGAAGAGAGGCCTGGCACCAGTAGAAGGGCTCGTTGTAAGTCCGTTTACCGCGAATGAGGACCGACTGATTGTCTCTGCCTATCCTCGCTATGCTCGCCCTGAGAATGGACAGGTGAATGGGTATGTTAAATTCAACTGGCCTTCGCGAGCTCCATCGAGACGACCGTCTGGCCCTGTATCACTCCCATCAGAGGATGATGTCGAGGACATAACGTCTAGCGTAACGCGATCGCACACTGCTGGTCGCACTCCAACCATAATAACTCTGGTTAACCCTGGACCTGCCGTGTCTTCCGCGCCAAATGGGACTATTTCGCCCATGGACCTAGAGGGAGGATGGGGAAGTACTTCATCGCCGATATTGATGGCAGGCTCCCCAGTTTCCTTTCAAGACACTTCACAAATCCTGGTAGCTGGTGACCCGAAAATGCTGCCTCCCCAGTTCGGATTCCAAGCCAAAATGGATCATATCGACAGACGATTGTTTGAGTTCTGTAAGTCTTTGAAATGTGCCTATCAGCGCTATGGGCTTTGAACAAGCGGTTGCTCACCACTCGGCAGATATCAAGAACTGGTGTCCAGGAAGGAGTGTGCTAAGCAACACAAACCTGTGGTTAAAGGATCTAGCGCCGATGCATAATAACGAAGGGATTCTCCACGCTATTCAGAGTCTTGCCGGGGTGTACATCTATGATTACATACCGGATGAGCGAATCCGACAGCGGATCAATCAGCGATATGTCACGGCAGATCAATATTTCAGCACACTCCTCAATGCGCCCGAAAGCAGGGAAAATGGTAAAGGGCAGGAGGTCATCACCATGGCCGTGCTTCTTTCAATGCAGGATGTATGTATGATGCTGCAGGATTGGTGATCCTGCGCATTCGTTGGTGTGAAGTAACCTGACTGGTATTTAGATTGTCCTCACTGAACGACGACTCAAAAAGCCATACAACCCACGATGGCTTGAAGGGTTCAGGCAAGGCGAATACTTTCTGCAAGCAACAGACCCTGGTGCTCGCTACTGGAAAAACAACAACGTTCAGTACAACGAACTTCGCATCTCTCAATCAATCATCGTCGGCCGGGCAGTGATTCTGGCTCAGCCTATGATGGCCCTTCCATCACCAGAGACCTTCAATCCCGAGGCTGAAGCAGGCAGGTTCAGCTGGCTCCTCTATGGAACAGAGAAGGATATGTTTGAAATCCATGGAGGATGTGGCTTTTCGAAGAAACTGTTGCATCTCATGAGCCAAATAACGTATTGTGCAGGTCGATTGCAGCAAGAGCCCGAATCCACCATCGTTCCAATTACGGCAAAATTTCTTTTGCGCGAACTCTCAGAAATGCGGCAATGGAGCCGCGAGGGTAAAGACTGGGAGCTGGCTCGAAAGTACCCTCCAACGATAGATTGGGTGCGCGACAAAGCAGACGAAGTGATAATCGATTCGAACCAAATCATGACCGAGGTTACAGCTGAGGCATGGAGGATCGCCGCAATCATTTATTATCAGTGTCGTCTTCTGAGGTACGAATTGTGATGAAGGGGAAGAAAAGGTCCTATGAGGGACGGGAGAGAAGTGGACAAGAATAAGGAAGCTGGAGATCCATTGGGATAGTGGGCGTTGATTTAGCAACAGCCCAACTCACTCCTTCCCCCCTCTGCCGGCTCGACACCGACACTGCCTGCTTTCCCTGCTACCTTACCCTAACTTGCGTTAACGACAGTGGAAAGAGCGCTCGCTGACTGAAGCTTCCATTAGGCTGCCTCGAAATCACCCGGAAGTCCTTGCCAATCTTGATGATCTTGCCCGTTGCATACGAATTATGCCTACATCGGGGTCTCACTTCACAGCTCAAGCACCCCTATTGCCAGTGTTTTTCCTGGGCTTACTCGCTACTAAACCTGTACACAAGGATGTTTCAATGGATTGGTTCGAGCAAGTGGTTCAAACGCCAGTCCGCAGTGTAAGTGCAAAGAAAAAAAAGCGCAAACCTCCCATTTTTAGTAATCTATGGTAAGACGTAGGCTGGTTCTGCCCTTGCCTAGGTCTACTGCACCCAGCATCACCTACCTACTCTAGTTGCAGAATTAGGGGCTAACTACCTGTCGCCTCAGAGCGTCCCCCCCTTGTACGAGGCGCTTTTGCGCATCTGGGGGTGGATTGATAAAGAAGTACAAATCCCACAAGATCCAACTACTCTCTCCAAAGCCATCGGTAAGAGGTATCCTTGGTGGGAACACCTTGTTGCAAAGGTCCTCGAGGCAGAAGAGGAAACCCTGTGCCTAACCTGACGAAACGCAACGAACAAAACCTTGATCTGTCCATCCATTTTGGGATTACAATACCTTCCCTTACTCGTAAAAAGGTACTGTCCGCAGATATTCTCAGCAATAGTTGCCCGCCTTTTGGTGGAAATTCTTTTAGGAATTAGATATGATGGTAGCGGCCAGCCGCCGAGTCAGATTAGTAACTGACTCCTGAGACGGCACTGTCGGCGTCGTCTCGCTGGTCCTTGCTGTCCTTGCGGCGAGCGAGATATTGTCCTGAAAACCAGTCAGTATGAAAATCGTAAAGAAGAAAGAAAGAGAGAAAGAAAGAAAGAGAGAAAGAAATCGCCAGAGGGCATTAATAGGAGGGAACTTACGGAACTCCGATCCTGGGGCCTGCCAGACATCGATTACGCTCAGTCCTGCCTTATAGCACATAAGGCGCACGTTATCTTCGCCGTACTTGTGAGAATCAAACCAGTCGAACTCTTCGCCTTTCTGGATGATGCGGCCCATCTTCTTAAGCTTCACATCTTTCTTGGCCCGAAAGAAGAAGCGATGGCGAGTAGTGGGCTCATCCTCCAATTGCGCAAGGAGTTCCCAATCCTCCTCACGAAACCATTCCTCGCCTGCCAGACGATTGGCATGCTTGAAGCCATTCAAGAAGAATTTGTGGTAAAAGTCGTCGCAAGAGTGGTAGGCGTTCCAGATCTTCTCCTTGTTGTTGGGAAGAGTGTGACCGTCCATTCCAATCAGAAGCAAGTCGTCAGGTCGCATGGCATCGGCCCAGAACTTCAGGTGAGCGAGTGCTTCAGGCCAAGGATCGTTGCAGAGAACCGAACCTAGCGAGAGGAAGAGACGGGGTGTCGAGATCTTTTGGACATAGCTCATGCCATCGCCAAAGGTACCCCAGATACCAGCACATGTCACTGAAGACTCAGGGCTCGGATGCTGCTCCACGAGGTATTTGACATTGTGGTTCAGCGACGATCTGGAGATGTCCAATGCGAGGTACTTGGCGGGAACTTTGTCCTTTTCAAAGGCTGCGAGAAGGTGGCCAACCTTGCGGGTGTCACTGGATGGGGTCGTGTTAGAATGTGTGGACAGGGTAAGCTTACAGCCACCATTCATTGAGGGTGGGCAGAGTGCGGGGCAATAGAGGACGAACTAACCCAGCTCCTAGATCGATAATTGTGACACCAGCTTGGCATCGCGCAGCAACATCGGCGCCATACTTATCAAACAAGGCAATCTCGTCATGAGTCTGATAAAATTCAGGGGTGAAGATAATCTGGTTCCAGATGGGCAACCCGACATCATCGTACAGTAATTCGTCGGGCAGCGTGGGTTTCGAGGTTGGAGAGTATGGAGCCGTGAGGGCCTCTTGCAGTCGCTTGCCAATGCCATCATACATGTTGCTACCGCCGATATCGACCACGACTCCATGCGGGGGAGCATCATTCTTGGGACTCATCACGGCAATCAAGGACGTCAATCAATCCAAGTATTCGTTTTTCCAATGCCGTTATGCAAAATCGGAGGAGTGTGTGACTATACTTGCAAGGTTAACAGGGTCCAGCACGCACAAAACAATTCCAAGACTCAGGGTCAGCAGTACCACTTCGGAAGATTCAAAAAAAGAAGCGCGCGCTATGAAGCGATAGGTTACAGCACGGCACGATAAGATTTGGCAGTATTGTATTCAAAAACGGGTTTGTGGAAAGGTATTGGCGGTTGAGATCGTCTACAACAAGCCTCGATGCTAGCGAGTGAAGGAGGAAGAGATTGCGATTCAGGACACGCTCTTCCCCGACTTTATACCCGGCAAGCAGATGTGAGAAGGCGGTTACTGATTACTACCGCTGTCAAGTTACTGGCAGACACCGGGCCACTGTTACCGGCTGTCACTGCTCGATGGAGACGACCGCCCAGGGATGAATTGAAGAAGGGCCGCAGTCGAAGGGAATGTGTGAGGGTAACGAGGCAGGCAGGCTGGCTGGCAAGAGCCGTGATATGATTCGAGATGATTCAAGAGAAAAGGAGAATTGCCGCTGTGGCAGCGTGGATCCGGTCTGTTGAAACAAAGCAGCGCAATGCCTGATTCTTTTTTTTTTCTGTGGTGCCGTTTTGACAGCTCGACGTCAGTACCAGTGCAGTGCATGCTAAGCAATGTAGCTTGGTCTGCTGCTGGATAACACGCCCATACCCATAGCCATACCCCAGCACTCGGAGTGTGTTTGGGTGCGTAAGGTGGTAGAATAAAATGGGATGGATCTTGGCCATGCCCCAGACCTGACCAGAAGTGGTTCATCCTACATTAGGGCGAGAGCGTGGAGGGTGACATTCTCATGCTTCGACATTGACATCCCCACCATGAGACATGGGGTTCTGGTATGTGCTGGGGAAGTTATCAAGACCCTTGTTTTCGCTCTTTGGAGCTGCCTGGTTTCTTTCTTTCTTCTTCCTGTCGGTACTGAAAGTCAATTTATAGTGTTGTTCACCTTGTTTCATGTGCCTTGCTCTCGTGTTAGTCTTATAAGTGTCATGCGCCGACTGGCATGAAACTCAGCTCATCTTTTGCACTCATATGTACTTCAGCTTCGGCTTTAACCACAAGCTACGGTGCCTAGGCGAACCATGCCCCTGCAGAGCGCGCTAATGAGGCTCCAGGATGTGGTGAGAAACAAGAGCTCATTTGGGCATTTGGGGCCTGTGGCCTGTGTCCAGGTCCCCTCCACAATTGCTCGAGGTTGTGTTGCAAAACTCGTAAAACACAGCACAAGCCAGCCCGCGGTAGGCTTCAAGGCACCAATACAGCTCGACTGCTTCAACGTAGTGATATGAACTTAATCCAACGATGAATTGCTGTCATGCTATCTGAATGGCCCCTCTTTATCCCCACGGGCCCGCCTTCGTCCGTTCTAGCCGTGCCGGGCGCTATTTTCCCCTTCCATGCCTCGTGTGCTGTGGTCTGTGGAAAGTCAGGCGAAGCTGGTGGCCGGCTTTTAGCAGATGACTGGTCACGTTGGCATGGAGAAGAGAGAGCCTTGAAGTTATTCTCAGGCAAGGTGGCTGCACTAAAGGGCACGGTCTGGCAGGGCACTTTGTTCATCCCCAATATAACCAACCCAGGCAAGCAGATGCACGTCATGGTTTAAGACGGATCCCGCTCGAGCTAGAGAGCAAGCAGCATGAGCGTGACAGATGGGAAGATAGCGTGGTTCAGGTCGGACTCCATTGGCTACAAAGCTTTGGGTCATTTCCCTTCTTGGACTGAAAGCGTGATGGTTTCATTCTGTGGGTAGCACAATGGCGTTATTGATCCCCAGTGCTATCTCAACAGCGGTTCCTGACACCCTCAGCTGTTCTGTTTAGAACCCTTGGTGCAAATCGTCTGGGGTCTTGCTGCGAATCTCGAGCAACAAAGGCGAGCCTTTCCGAGGATGGGGCATGCCATTGTCGTTGTCCCACGGTCAAATCTCAGCACCTTGACCGCCTGTTGCTTCATCGTTGAAAAGAGCATACTGTCCGGCTGCTTGACCAGGCTCGGCCCCAATTATGCCCCCATTCTACCGCGGCACAGATTATTGTTGCATCTCTCGATACTTAGCCTGTGATATGGAGGCGGTGGGGAAGATTGCGTACCTGTCCAGCTGCAGCAGTTGCTACTGGACATACTGCGTACGTGTAACGAAGCAGTGCAATGAAAAGTCTGACAGAGTTGGAGTTCAGATGGATTCCACGAGAGATCCCTGTGCAGGAAGATGTTTGTTTCGGAGTATCCAGTCAAGATTTGTCAAAGAAAAAAGTGCCCACTCCTCTGATCCAATGTGGTTCGTCTTGAAGCGGAGGTGTGCTGCAAGAGTGAGATGCAGAAAAATAGCCCGCCGTTATTGCAAGGGTTCGATTGCACTAAACTGACACTAAACTGAGCTGGCCTGAACTAAACTCAGGAGCTGGAAGGTTTCCAGCACCTGGTAATGTACCCCCGGCTTCTATAAGATGATGTGTGAGCTCGGAAGCTCAATCTTGAACACGGTGAACTCTGGACCCTGTGGCCGCCTCCAGCTTCGAACTCAAGCTTCAACGTCTTGATGGGGCTCGTTTGTCTGTACGTAAGTCTCGGGCGAAGGTAGACTTCAACTAAGGGCAAGGAAGGGAACTCCCGTGGTGCTAAAATGGTTTCCATTTCTTCCCGCGGTCCGCTCAGACTTAATTGGGGCCTCTGGATTTATTGATTCTCACCAGTAAGGCATCTCCTATAGCAAGAAGACATTTATGCATGAGTAAGCTCTATGAAAGACTGGGAGTAAATATCTGTCAACGCAGTGTGTGCGGCCAGTGATATTCGTCGGGTATCAATCAGCTGTCCACTTGGCAACAGACTTGTATCCTCCTACTCTAGTCTTGGTCATCTTGTTTCTATAGAATGTCCAACCATCATCACTGCTTCCAATTAGTGACGTTATAAGCGTGCCGCCCCTCTATGATCTTGGCCGCTGACTGACAGACTCAATTCAGATACCTTCGCCCAGATCATGGAGGAAAGACTCAACTGTCTTGTTATCAACCGGGCATGGTTGCCGCCTAACACGGCAAGATAGCGTAAATTGGTCATTATGCACTGCCTCTGACGAGAGCTCGATCACGTCCGATGACAGGACAGAGCCTTGCATGGCCATGATGATGAACGCTATCGGTAATACTAAGAGTGCACCTCCCTACCAATGTACAGTAAGCGGGGTGGACTGATAGATTTCGATCGACAGGATTCCCCGTGGGTGCACACCCTTCTGTAGCGATGGAGGGTCGCTCACAATCATAACACCGCTCTACGGCCTTATAAAAAGGCCAGGTTCGTCAGATCATAAGAAAAAAGGTGCTCCGATTTGGGCATCGGCAGTTAGGCTAAAAGTCTAGGAATATAAAATTGGCTTGGAAGTGTTTGTTAGTCTTTGAAAGTGATAGAAACCGATGCCATGTACAAAATGGAAAGCAGCTATGGCCTGGGGAGAGGACAGGGTATACAAGATGCTCACTCACATCACATCACATCCTAGGCTGTGTCTGACCAGCAAGCAGTCCGATAGATCGCGATTGGGGTTTGTCACCCTGTATTGGGGTAGGCGAGGTGTGGTAACACAACAGGATCTTCCCTGATGGGGTTGTCTGCCTGCACAGGTGTTCCCTCTAGACTCCACCGGACTTCAGGGCCGAAAGGCTGTGGGTGTCCCCCAGGCCTCGATTGATTTGCCACTCCCAAGATACTGGTTAAGGCTATCTATAGTTAGTTTTCTTCTTGACCACTGCTTTATCACCAACAATACCATCTCATGTGATGTCCTTCAGGACGCTATTCCATGCTGTCACGTCAATAGTTGCCTTGTGAACGCGGACGAGGTCTTTGTTGGGCGGTAACGCAATGGTCAAGCGAGAAACCAGGGCATGGACAGGGGGAATAGCACACAACGCACGCACAGGACATACAACACAAAACAAACCACAAGGTATGAAATCGCCCATAGCCTAAGATGGGTTTGTTATAGCCCTCAACGTACCGACCAATTCCATGCATTTTGGGGCATACAACCAACTCAACGCACTTTTGCCTGTCCATTTCTTTTCACCACAGAGAACAAGCTCACGTCGTCCAAAGTTGAAGCTGTCAAGTCCGGGAGAGCCTCAAAAAAGCAAATCAACATGTAGAGTAGCAAGCAATTAACCTTTCCTTTGCCCGGTTACCGCTGAAAATCAGTTTGTCAGTGGTGACGATGCTGATCATATCAGGCGATCCTTGTCCTTGAGCTCTTTAACTGTTCAAGAAAAGACAAGGCACGGCACGGTTAATGTCCAATATACGGAGTAATATCCAATGCAGTGTAATGAAATGCAATGTAATGTAATGTAATGCCATGTCATGTCATGATACTCTGTGTATATGATATGTTGGGCGCCAAGACCTCAATTCACATTCATGGCCCCAAAAGGACCTAATACTGAAACAGCAGGAGCAGTTGATCGTGTCTGCTGGATCGCTAGCCGAGGCCAATCACGAGGCCACGGTTCAACTTAAGCGTGATCCGAGATCCAAGACATGTACATGAACATCCATCCTTGCGCAACCTTACAGCTACCAGGTATAACACTATTGCCGGCTCGCTTACGCTGCCATTCGACCGGAAAACAACCCGTCGGTCTTTGTTGAGCCTCGGGGGCTTTAGCTATGCAGTTCTGTCAGTTATGATGGACAAATGAGAAGCCAGCATCGTCACAGTGCAATGGTTTTTCCAGTACTCGACGATACTTGAGTCGCAAGCCACGGCACTATCACTTATTAGCCTCGCAAGTTCCCTGCACGTTGGTCATCCATAGGCGTTGTTACTGTTTCCAAATGCTCCGCTGCACCCTGGCTTGTCTTACAGCCGACAACGTCTTGCGTGTTTCTGTCTTGGTGAGCAGATATTCTTTCTCGATTGCTTCTTCCAGTCTGTCACATGCCACTTGGGATTAACATAGTACTGATGCCCACTCAGGAAGAGACGCATGTTGATGCCCGTCGATCATTAACTCAGCTGCTATATCCGTGCGGTGTATGTTGTACGACAGAGCTCAGAGCTGTCGAGGCTTCGAATGCTTCACAAAACCCACCGCATTTGGCCTGAGGAGAAGAGAGAGCGAATATCGGATCTTCATAGAGAGCTAGTTGTTGACGCAAAGAAGACGTTCGCTCGTTGGCGTCGTAGCTACTGCAGTCCACGTCAACCTCATGTTCTCCTGCGACACCGGTAGATGGAAATCCGCACAAGAGCATAATCTCTGCGGACCCATGCTTTGACAGCGCTTGGTAACGCAGCACCAGGGCGTAGGTGAGGAACGACGCATTATTGAGTCAGTGCTGGCCAAGCTGGAGCCAAGAATTGGACGCACAACAGGTGCAGTGTTGTGTGTGCTCGCGAGTCAAGGTATAGTCGTTGGCTCCGCCGCCATTCTGCTTTTCACAGAACCAGTTCTTTCCTATCAATCCATCGTCCTGTATGGAGTCATATTAGCAGTAAACCCGAGATATTCCAGAGCTTTCAGCTGGACAATGCTGTTCGTGCCTTAGAATTCGAGATCGGGCGAAGTGGTTGGTTGAGCGATAATACTCGAACACAGAAGCTGAAAAGGCAGAGAAAAAAGCACACGACACAAAGCAAATATGCCATGCCTTGGTGATTTCTGTGGATAACATGGGGTGTTGGTTCACTTCAGCTATCCTTCTGCATATTACGGATACTCTCTAGCTGGGAACCCTGACTCTCTCCAGTAGTGCCTCGGGAATGACTTACTACCATGAGCCACCCATCCGTCCTTTACAGCTCTCAAGCATTGCCAAATTGGATCTTTCTAGTTTCAAGTGCTCCGTTATCCCGCGCTAAAAGCCTGTACTTGCGCCGTGACCACGGAGTCGACGTGGACGGAACCTGTCACACCCCGGACCTGTCAACACGGGGACCGGCGTATTTCGGGTCGGCCAGCAAGTCCAGTCTATCCTCTCCATTGACATCGCCTTTAGGGGTGGCTTGTCCCACACTGCTCTTAACCAGCCAGCCTTTCAAGGCTGCCAGTCGCTCCGCCTACCACGAATGGGTGTTAGGAGGCGAAGGCTAGCAGAACGTTCGTTAACAACGATGGAGGTGACTCTGAAGAGTAGACTCACTTTGTGCTGATTCATAATGCCTCGATCAACCAACCTAGCATATGGCAACATTGTAAGTGAAGATGTCTCACTGAGACCGCCTATTATAGAGTAGTGCACTTTGGTCTGGGGACAACGCCTGGAATACGCGTTCAGGCCTGATTTCGAAACCTTGTCGAGGCAATCTGATGTCCAGAGCTTCAAGATACCTTGGGCATTCGTTTCTTCTGTGAACAAAGGTAGAGCGCGAAATGGTCAGTACAAAAAGGGGAAACAACTGAGACAACAGGAACACAGGGATCGCGGAGTCGGAATCAGCATTGCATGCGCTGCCACAGAATTGTGTTAGGATCCCGGCCGAGAAGAATCTCGTTGATCGAACGAACCTCTTTCAAAATGCAGCCGAGCGGCGTCTACGTTTAAAGGACGCGCATCAAAGAGGGTGTGGTGATAGCTACGCCCCTATCGCTGTGCAAAGTTCATGGATTCGGCCATATCTGTACACGACAGCACGCAGGTAAGACAATTGAATTATTATTCAAGTGGCACACCTAGTTATTGCATCACTAAGTACAAGGGTTGTAGTCAACACTCAAGAGGTGCTCAGGGGCTGAGAGTATGAAGATCTTCTGTTATAGCAAGACATCTTCATGGACGTTCGCTGTACAGCGACCATCCGTGCTGCAAGACTAATGTGAGCTGCAAGAAATGCCAGGTAGCATTTGACCAGGGCCCTGGCAGACATCTGCCTTTCAGGGCGGGCCGTTGCCGATTCATGATTCACGAACATGGATCCAAGCCACAGGAACGACGCTTGAAAAGCTAGTAATTGTGGTCCCGAGAATTGTACAGCTCATTTCCTGAGTTGTTCTTACAGTACGGCATGCCAATGCTCGGGCCTCAATGCTTCACGGCAAAAACGACAGACGTGAGAAGCATCAATGCATGCGACGTAGTGGGCCGGACAAACAACGTAAGAGCCGCTTTTGCCGCATCAACGGGCATATGCAGGGCCTGAGGAAACAAAAGAGAAAACAGGACATCAAAGCGTGACACCAGAAATCGACTGCCACAAAAAAAGCCATCTTCAGCCATGAGCATCGGGTGTGGACGATGCAGCAACGAACCCTTGTCAGGGACCAGGGGTCATTCAACACCCATTGACTATTGTGTCGTGGCCTGGTGACGTCGTGAGCATGCCTTGCTGTCCTATCAAAAGCTTCTGATCAACAGCAATTGGACCTGTGCTCTCAATAGCTCACCTAGCTCTCGTTATTCTGACCTCAATTGGGTTTGTTGTGCCCATTGACGAATGCATGGTTCTAAAGATCTCATCAATGAGCAAGCAGACACATGGATTTCGAACTCATATCGACGACCAATGATTGTTCCGCCGCTTTACAATAATATGCCTCTATCACAGCAAAAGAGCCTGTCTGTCTTTTTGTACGTACTTTGGTTTACCCTCGAACATCCGTCTCTTTCTCCTTTTGATTACCTAGAATTTATTCCTCCCAGAAGCCAGGGAAAAGGTACTCGACCTTCCTCATGGCCTCGGGATCACGGCCAGCTGGCTTGGTCATGAACTTGACGGCTCCTTGAGAAGCGCCAGCCCAGTGCTTCGCTTGGACCAGGTCGCTGTTCTCGAGCTCAGCAAGTCGATCCAAGACACCCGCTACGAGTCGCTTGGCATTTTCGTTGTTAGCCTTCATGTACTTGATGACCAGCTCGACATTAACATCCTCAAAGGAATGCCAGCAATCATAGTCGGTAGCCATGGCAATCACCTGGTAGGCCAGCTCGGCTTCGCGAGCAAGCTTGGCTTCAGGAAGGGTCGACATGTTGATAACAGATCCTCCCCAAGATCGATACATGTTCGACTCGGCGCGAGTTGAGAACTGGGGTCCTTCTAGATTGTTTGTCAGAGGGTGGGTGGTTAGATAATTGGCACTGCTTCAACAGGTCTCTTACCCATTACAATGACCGTGCCCTTCTCGTGCAAGACAACGCCGTCACCCTCCATATGAGCTGCACAAGCCTTGACCACCTTGGCAAGGCCTGCATCGAAAGGGTCGGCAAAGCCAACATGTCCAACTACACCACCCTCAAAGAAGGTAAAGGGACGGATACCCTTTGTGCGATCAATGACCTGGTCCGGGACAACAAAGTCCATAGGCTTGATCTCCTCTTGCAAGGAACCGACGGCGGAGAAGGCAATGACGGATCTAACACCAATATGCCGCAGGGCAGCGATGTTTGCGCGGTTCGGGACCTCGTGAGGAGCAAACTGATGGTGAACACCATGGCGAGCAAGGAAAGCGACGTAGCCACCTTTGTGGGAGAGGATCTGGATCGGCGAGGCCGGGGGTCCCCAAGGTGTGATAGGGCTGAGAGCAGCGACGGGCTCGAAGCCTTCGAGCTGACCGAGACCAGTGCCGCCAATCACGGCGATATGGACAGGCTCTGTGAGGGTGATGTGAGAATCAGTATTGCGCCTATATTGATGGATGCGGACGGATAAGGCAGTTTACACACTGTCAAAGGTAGTGGGGAGGTCTCCCATATTGACGAATTGAAACCGAGATTAGTTAGAGCAAGCACTTGGAGCGTTGATGAGAATGAGAGGTTATCGTCGTCGCGAGGAAATATCTGCCGTGTATCCTCAGCGCAGCTTGGGACTACCTAAGGTACCCCGCCGCCATGACCAAGCTTAACGTGCTTGGGCAGAGGTGGGATGGAGGGGTCGTGGACCCTTGGGAGCTCTACCATTGGCTGGCACTTTTGAAGATGGCAAATCTTTGGCATGAGATTGCTGTTGTTCTATTGTGAAGATTATTATAGACTTGTGATAAGCTACCTACCTAGTCTATGACTGTTATTACAAGGAGCTACCAAGGCCCACGGTGACACATCATCTCGAAATGATGTGGTATCACTCCATGAGGTTGGTAGTGCTCTGTGCCCTGTGCTTTGCTATGTACTCTGTGAATATCTTGTCATTTTCTGTATCGTCTTGGGATTCGGTATCAAGAATCATTCTGGAAAGGGCTCTCAAAATATGGCAAGGGCACTTCCTTCAATAGAGTTGTTTTACGTCTTTTGTTCCTATGTCGTCGGTGTTTTGTTCATTTTCAGGCGCTTTATGTTACCATTCACTCACTGGTTTGGCGGGGCGTAGTGTTCTTTGATACTTCGGTAGTGAATATTGATTGATATTGACCTAACCAAGGTACTAATTTATAATTTAATGATAAAGCTGAATCTTGTTTATTTTACCCTCTGCTAATAGTAACCTTGTATGCAGCCTCGAAATTCCCAGTCTCGCATTTATTTGCCTTCCTCAATATCCTCTCCTCTCATGCTGACCAAGCCGGCCAAAATTTTCCGACCTAGCTCCGCCAAAATTTAGCCCACCACAACCTCACCCGTCAAAAAACAGCAACAACTTATCAACGACTGTATATGGATGCCACGACGTGAAATGATAAAATGACCCGGCTTCCCGACAACGTGACTTTGCTGAACGAGGCTCACGAGAATGGATCTGATGAAACCATCGAGGAGCGATGCTTCGCTGCCGCCCTCGTCTGTCTTGAAGGCCACTACACTCAGTCTCCTCCCATGGGCCCTCAGACAGCGGCTAAAGTGAGCTCTATGATCACAAAAACGTTAGAGAAAACACATACAATACGCAAGGCTCGGTAAGCTTCGGCCTCGTAATCTACGCCAATCTCATCACTAACGAGCCTGCAGCGAGGCCATCTCAAGAAATGTGGCGATTTGGATCTGGCTCACAAGAATCTTTGCAGCCGCCATACCCAGCCTCACCACGCGATCTGTAGGGCCGCTGTCAAGCCTCAACGATCCAGAGAAGGGCGTCACTCCTCAGGAGAGCACTGCCTTGATTGTTATGAACCATGCGACAATTAAGGAGGATATAGCGACTCTCATCAAGCTTATGCATATTGCCAGGAATCTCCTCGTGAATGCTGAGCCCGAGGTGCCGCAAGACATCTGCGCCGCGGTTCACTTTGATCAAATGGTATATCAGACGATCATTCTCTGTGTCAACGTAACGAGTAAGGGCTACGACGGAGAGATTCTTGACGAGAACCAGAGGTTAAAGCTCGGTGATGTCACAGAGTTATGTAGGTTTCCGTGGTGCCGAGACATATACTGCCAAACTAACAACAGAATCTAGACAAAAAGCTGTTGGTGACGTCGTTACAGCAGGCTCACAACTGGACTGCGAAACACGACAGGAACAAAATGTCTTTTTGGTTCGATGTCCTATTTGATGATGATGGCGCGCTTTCGGGTCCCGAGGAGAGTCTAGGCGATGGCTCTGGCTTCCGGCCAGACGTTGCAAAGCGACAGGTCCAGCATTGGCTCGATAGAAACTCCAAGCTATGTGACACTGCCAGGAAGCTACTCAAAGATTACGCCCAGAACCAAGCCTCAAAACCACCTGGCAACCTCGCCCCGATTCGACCTCTGGCTTGGAACTGGCTTCCGGATGGCTCTGTGGATGTTCCTGGAGATGTTGCCAACACTGAGAAGATCAACCCAGTGTGGAAGCCTGATGAGACAGACAAATTCGAACAAGATCGTGCATACGGGCGCGTCTCGAGAGAAGTTGATACCTGGTGGCTGAACGCCCGCGACCCCAATTACGAAGAATGGCTCGTCCTGATGCCATCTGTGGAGTTTGCCCAGAGCCGACTAGAACATTGCCGCAATAACCTCGTGCATCGATACGCTCACTCTTGTGGAACAGACCACTCTCCGCCACCAGGTGTTGTTGAGGAGGAAGAGCTCTCGGAACACGAGCATTGCCATCACTGTGAACACGATGATCATGACCATGATCATGAGCACCATCACGATCATCACCACGACCATCACCATGAGTGTGACCATGACCATGACCATGACCATGACCATCACGATCACGATCACGATCACGAGGATGACCAGGAGTGCGTATGCCAATGTGATCACAACCATGACCATGATCACCACCATCACCATCATGACCATGATCATGAGTATGCTCACGACTACGTGGAAGACATTATGGATGAAGAAGACGCTGATGACGACGAATCTTATGGAGAGGGGCCACTGACCGGTCTGCTAACTGAAGTGCCCAACATTTTGGATCCCAAACAGATCGAGGCTCTGCACATGATTGTCAAGTCATGCATTCTGGACAACGCCGGTTCAGGGTTGACTCGAGCAGGCGAGAACCTCCAGAAGACCCGGTGTCGCATGTTCCTAGCCCTTGACTGCGGAAAGAGTCTCCTTAGAGAGATGCTAGTCTTCATTGCTGTCTGGGAGAAGGATGAGCAGTCTCTCATCTTCCAGGTGACGACTCAGATTGTGGAGGCCCTTCATCACAGCGCCTTGATTCCATATGCTTGGAACTCGCTGCGTATTCCCAAGGATATCATCTCGCCCGCTCAGACAGTCCTTCTACGACTTGTCAACCACATGTTCAGAGCTCGGATAAACAACTCAGCGTCTCAGGAGACAAAGGACAATTCCCGTGACATCAAGCTTGTTCACTTCTTCTTGAGTTTCTTTCGAAGCCGTATCGTCCCCGAATGTGCCGCTCTCATGCATCTTCAAGCTCAAATTCGGGAAGAAAACTGCGACCCTTCCGAGTTTCCTGTGGACAGCTGGGATATGGAGCGTGCCAAGGATGGTTTGGCGCAATACCTCGACTTCCTCACGACCGTTGCTGAGATGTTGGACACTCGAGCCAAGCTGATCGAGTGGGAGGCCATCTACGATCTTATCACGATCTTGACTGGGCTGGAGGCTGGAGTGCCCAAGAAGCCTCTTATTGAGCTTCCAAAGCGATCACCCCAGAGTGACAGTGACGGCAACCCTATGGTTGAGCGACCGTACGCTGCTGCGGATGATGGACTTCCCCCATCGCCTCCACCTCCTCCTCTACAGGAGCCAGCGCATAAGTTCCCCTGGTCCGGGATCAAAGGGCAAATCTTTACCATCATCGCCACTCTCTTACAGCCACCTCAAGGTCAGAGCAGCCCTGGAAATCCTGATGTGCAGATGCAGATGGTAAAGTATAACGGAATCGTGCCTCTTCTCAACTGCTGCGCCTACGACGATCACAACCCATATGCCAAGGAGCGAGTGACGATTTGTCTCAAGTGGCTACTGGACGGCTGCGAGGCTGCTAACAACTTCTTCCGTGAACTTGTCAACCTCTCGCCGCCGCCTAATCTTCGGCCTGCCCCTGGTGGTACTACCGTGTCGACGATAAGAGTTGATGGCATCCAAGGCGAAGTCAAGGTGCAGGTCCGCTCGAATACGTCCGCACCAGGCGAACAGGAGACCAATGACATTGTGGACGGAGCTGGCAGGATTGATCTCAACCAACCCAGTGGACGAGGTAGCATCGAAGATGATTTTATGGCATAAATGCCTAGATATTTGACATGAGAAATATGAGAGAACTTTCACATGGGATGGAGGTTAGCATAGCGTAGGGGGTCTGGAAATGACTGGTTAAAAGGGTGGGTAAGGCTTTGGTGTTTGTGTGAAACTTCTCCATCAGAGGAGTTTAACTCAAGGGAATGAGATGTTTGGCTGAGTTTCTGATTTATGCATAGGGCTGGAGTTTGGACAAATACGTAAAAGTTGTGCTTATTAGGGATACCTGGGTTTAGACTTTGCATAGAAAGAATCTTTGTGAACAAAAGTCAAGCTCTTGATTTGTTGGTCAGCACAGTTCAGATCAAACACCACATATCCCCATCCAATCATGGTGTGTATGGCAGATGCCTCTGTGTCATTATGACAAATATCATGCTGTTCGCGCTTGAGGACCTTAGGCAGCATCTGATTTCCAGTGTGAGAAGCTTTCCAGGCTAAGAATATTCTAAAATTCCTCGAGTTTGTACATCAAGTGCTATTCCTACCAAGCCTGAGACGCGCAATCCGTCTCCAATTCGAGATATGGGGCCGTCGTAAGCCAACGGTAAGTCTCGAGTGATATGTAACTGATACTCTACGTCTACACGAGACAAGTTTCTTTTGATTCATACTGATGACCATCAAGGCATATGGCCAACACTCGCCGGGGAATGAAACACAAGGGAACTCGGTATCTCGCACAGTCATCCCTTGCTTTCAGAGGCCTAGCATGTCCCTATGAGTATCAATGCATCATCAGTTCAAGGTCTATATAATCTATCACTCTTAGCTAATCAGTCTTCCCTACTTGCGCCGAAAGTTGCGGCAACCAGAATGATAGAAAGACAGTGAGTTAACTTGGTTCTCGGAGAGATGAGAAGACACTGAAGGTGTGCTTTGTCTACAAGTAATAATAAATAAATTCGATGGAGATCGGCGTCAGAAATATGTTATTTGTACGAGTGTCCAGTAAGTCCATAGGTAGTCAACGTACCTACACGACGGCTCTCTGTCAGTCTCTGAAAGAGTTTCCTTGGCAGGCTTGGACCTTCGACACCACGTACCGTAGCATCATCCACTGGCTGGAGTTTGCATTGAATGCATTTACTGGTAAAACCATGAAGTTCGCTTTTGAGCTGATGTCTATGGCCCTCCTCATAACTGCTGAAGCAATCGGCCAAGTTCTGGCGCAAAACCTTAATTGCGCCTTTACCAAGTTTGGTAGTGACAAGAAACGTCGGTCCCTTGACTTGTTTTTTTTTTCCTTCAGTTTTTGGGCACCAGTGGGTGGTGCACACAGCGAGTGTGCAGTCTTGATTTGACCTGTCGAACCCTTGGCTCGATCTCGTGGCATGACAGGGAGGCCTGGAGATCGAGACAAGGGTCATCGGTTGATGTGGGACAATCACAGACAAATGCCGACTGAAAGAGAAATCCTGTTGGTTCGGGTTTTTTATTATATGCATTTCCATGCTCTGACAGTCGATCAGATCATCCACAGCCTCCGTAGATACTGTTTTGTAGCGTATTTCGTCATGATTCCATGCACTTCTGACTCAGGCCCATCACATCAAAAACTCGCAAAGCCGAACAAATCAAAATGTATGGATGTGCTCCTCCTGCGCCCAACAAAGTATGCTCGTGCCTGACAGCGACGTCTATAACAAAAGAGACTGTCTTTTCCCCACCCACGGCGCTGTACTATGCAAGCCCGAGCTTAATTTCCAGCTGATAAAATCTAAAAATCCAAAAGTCCTACATGGGAGCGTAAATCATCAAACTATGATAAGAAAAGACCAAGACAGTAGGAACAGAACAACAACGCTTAACCATTTGTTCTAGTAAAAGAAAACAAAACCTCAACACCTTATAAGTGCTTCTGAAATAGGGAGCCGTAAATGTTGAATGAGAAAAACAATATGCCAATGCAGAGGGTATCGTGAATATTCGTAAATGCCTTCAAGCAATGAGATACCGGAACTGGGTGAGCACCTCCAAAGTCCACAAAGTAGATTGAGTGCAAGTCGGACAAGAATCTCAAAGAGCGCTGGTAGACCAGGTTTGTATGCCGTGGCTGTAAGAAGTCGGTGTCGTTGAGGTTTCTGACAGAGAGAGCCCCTGCTTCGTTGTGCGGCGCTGTATGGACGACGTCGCTGGTGTTCCGATAGTTGAGATTATCAATCTGTGTTGTTGTCAAGTCGTCGTCGCGGGTGTTATCAAACGCTGCGATATCGCGGTTGGCTTGACTACTCAATCCATCTCGCTCAGGAAACCGACGCAGTAACGACGGCCAGTTTCATCGACAGGGACGGGGATTATGGCGAGGAGGTTGTTAAAGGGCTGACCATATTTCTTGTAGTTGGTGACGGGGATCTGAATCTCCCTCCCAGCACAGACGGCCTGACGCATACGGTATGAAGCAACCTTGTCCGTACCCTTCCTGTCGAGAGACCGTTCATGTCCTGGCGGTGCTTGGAGGAAGCGGCAATTTCGGCCGAGAACCTCACGAGCCGTGTATCCAGTGAGTTCGGAGAATGAGTCAGAAACATAGATGACGGGGGCATCGGCCTGGCCCATATCGCACACGACAAGAGCGACAGAACAGTCCACTGGACCAAGAACAACCTGAGGGTTTGGTCGGCCCATGACGCGGAACTGTTTTATTGTTAGTGGCTTGTGGGCAGTGTGATCTGGTGTAAGTCGACTCACCAAGATGGACATGATGTCGATCCCACTGGGAGCGTAGAGCCCGGGGTAGATGACGGGGTCTTGAACACGACGCCAAGTACCTGCAGAGTTGACTGTGCCGTCGACGTTGAAGGAGCCCTCTTCAGGAAACTCATACTATGAAAGTCAATGGGTGCCAATTTGAAAGATCACACTCAAAACCTACATTCATAGCATTGACCTCCCAGGGATTCATGGCTGGAACTGTCTTGGGCGTCATGGCTGAGCAGTGAGGAGAGGGCGAGCGTGAGGATGGAAAGCCTAGAGGTAGTGTTGAAGAGATGGCACGCATGGAAGCTGTCATGTCGAGGATAACAGGAGATAAGAGTAAGGTGATATATAGGCCCGAGCCCCTGTGTCCTCGGCTGAGGTAGCACCAGAATAAACGTGGTCAGGTATGACGGAGTCAGTCAGCAGCGTTGCAAGATGTTGGGAGTCGTCAGGTATCATTCAGATACATAGGTTGCAAGTTTGAGGGATTGGCAGGTAAGCGAAGAGGAGCTCGTGGAGCGTCCAGGATGCGGCTGGATAGTTATCCCAGATGAGGCCCCAGAAGACAGAAAGGCTTGCCAGGGAATAACTGTGCAGGCGGGGCTTTCAGAGGTTTCCAAATGCGAATGCAAGTCGTGATGGGCCCTGAAGGCGAATTAACAGAGACAGCAGATGCTTTGGGGGTGTGGGTGACGACGATCTGGTGTGGGGATAGTGTTGGTAGTTGTGTTGTGTAGGTATGGTGTTTCACTGAGAACGAGAAGAGCTTTTTCTTGGATGGTTGGTTGTATTTGAGCATGATTTGCACCGCTTCTTGAGTCCTGGGAGCTTGCAATGCAGCCTCATATTTTATTTGCCTCGACAGACAGCCAACAGTCGTTAAGTGGCATTGAAGCGGGGGTCTGGATACCACGACAAGGTGTATGCGTAATAGGTATGAGTAGGGGTAAAGAAACCCAATTCGTAAGGTCTCAGTCGATTGGCTGAAAGTTCTCGATTCCCATGGTCCCTGAGTGGTTGAAGAGATCGCCGGCAACTATCTCCAGACACCAGATCGGTACTCATCGGCCAGGATCTCCACCTTATTAGTCTAGGATCGACCTGTCAGATTGGTGAAACGTAAGGGTACGCACTGCTGAGATCGCAGAGTACTTTGGACTAGGCCTCTAGATCGGTGCAATGAGTGTACTGTACTGTACTGTACTGTACGTACCTGGTTGTCGGCAGTCTCTCACAATTGATTTCGGATTTATTATAGATTGTCATATTTCTTTTCTTTCTTCTAGGCGTTTCAACTCGATCATCAGATGCAAGAGATATTGATCGCTACCAGGTTGTTTTTGTTTCTTGTTGTTGCTTTTGTCTAGGATCCGCCATCACGATGACTAGGATCCTACAACATTGACGATGCGCCAACGGTGACGTTTGTCGGCCTGGGCTCGATTGATCTGGAGCTTTCTCGCTAATAAGCAACACATATGCGTATGCGCATGCGTTGTTGACGAGCCTTGTCCCATTTCACGAACGACCGTCTTTTGCATGATCGATGCTGTAGCCGATGCGCGATGCACAGGTCCAGGATGAGAAAGAGTTTTGTTTGGTGTTGAGGCGCGATGGCTTGCCAAGGGTTCGATGCGTGGAACCAAGCCGTTGGTTGCCGTGATCAGGCACAAGCACATTGGATGCTTCCGTCTCCCCGCCTGAGACATGGATTTCACTGGTCAGTTTTCGCTAGCGATTACAGACAACGGAAAGTGCATCGAGATGTTGGAGTAGGTCCATGTCCATGAATGTGACTGTGACTGTGACTCTGACACTGTCCCTGGCCCTGATAGTCTAGACTACATAGACCTAGACCATCGTCACCAGTGACGCTGGGTGGGTAGTGAGTGAGCGAGCTGAGCTGCTGGGATAACCCGTCCTCTCCTCTGAAGCTGCAGTTGACGTCGATGCATTGCTGTGGCATCGTCAATTAGTCTCTATTGTTGTGGTTTCAAATCTCTTGACTGCTGCGCAGTTTTTTGACGGGTTACTCGCTATAAATGTCAGATAATTAATTGATTCTCATTGTCCTCTTCATTTTGTCAAGGTAAGATCAATGACGCTGCGATTTCGGGTTCCAGAGGGATGGACCCTGATTGACGTCGATTCCAGCCATTCTTCAGATCGAAAGGTGCTTGGTTTGAGCCCCGTTGCTCTTTTCGGTTCGTTGGCAAAGTATGTCATAGTGTCTGTCGCCTTTGATCTTTGACTTTGTGGCACCTAACTCATCGAGATGCCTTTCCAATCCACGTTAGTGAAGTAGCACCGCTTAGGCGCCAGCCAGTGAGAACCACGAACGGCCATATCAAATTGCGCTAAGTTATTGAGAGCAGAGGTCTAGGGTAGACGATTCACTCAAGACAGGCCGGCCCACTCACTCACCAATGTCGCGTCTCTCTTTCAATTAACGCGTGTCACCTCGCTAACAGAGACTATACTCCACCGACTGCCCAAACATCAATACAATCGCCAATTGACTAGGTATACAGCTGCCATATCAAGATCTCGACATGTCTCGGAGAGGCATCAACCGCACTAGCAATTCATCTACAGAGTTACCCGAGTACGAACCACCAGAATGCCCACTCACCGACGCAGCTCGCCGCAAGCTGCACGACTTGTCAAACACCCGCTCAACGGCCGCATATCAACAGCAAATCAACGAATCTATCCGATTACTTGGCTTCAGCGTCAGTGATATACACG
Organism: Fusarium gaditjirri; assembly: GCA_013266175.1. Lineage (NCBI taxonomy): Eukaryota > Fungi > Ascomycota > Sordariomycetes > Hypocreales > Nectriaceae > Fusarium > Fusarium gaditjirri. The sequence goes on along the minus strand of JABFAI010000036.1, from coordinate 270,394 downwards.
AGCGGTTGCGCGTGCAGCGCGAAGAGCTGGCCCGTCTAAAAGACCGAAGAGAGGAGAAGGGGACAGAGAAATCCGAAGACGAGCAACGTCTTGAAGCTCATCTCCCTGAATTTGAGGAGCGCATCAACACACTGACAGCGGCATCAGAACAGGCCATTCGTGGCATGATCGATCGCAGAGCCGAATTGGAAGACGAAGATGTCATATTCAGCGAGCTGTATGACACAGCCAGTACAGAAGCCGTTCAGCAAAGACAGGTGGAGGCCCAACATGGTGAACAGGACGATGAGCAGGAGCCGCTGGCTGCAAAAAGCCTACTCGAAGCCTACAAAGAACTGCGTCAGAATAAAGACTCTGAATATACCAAAATGTCTGTCCACCAGCGTTATGCTCTTAATAACGACTACGCTGGCTTCAAAAAGCTGTGGCACGATGCTATGGCTGGCGATGAGGGGCCTCCACTACCGGATGCCTCACGCTGGTTTACCTCCGATGGCGAGCCTATCATGACCGGTGATGTCTCGGGAGCGGGTGCTGGGGGCGGAGATGACGATGATATTGCCGTTGAGCGCGAGGTCAAGAGCATTAACTGCCCTTTGACATTGCAACCCATGAAGGATCCTTACACCAACCGAAACTGCAAACATACATTCGAAAAGGCCGCCCTGCTCGAGTATCTACCCATGCGAGGAGAGTCTCAATGTCCACAAGCAGGATGCTCACAGGTCCGCTCACTCTCCATCGTCCAAGTCCTATTGACTAACGTGGTGTACAGAAATTCACCCGCGCGCGCTTCGACCACGAGTTCTTCCAGGACCAAGCCATGGCGCGCCGTATCAAGCGCGCTCGTCTAGCACAGCAGCAGCAGGAAATGATGGATGAAGATGATGACGGCGACGACGAACTTCGAGTTAGAGGCTCACAGGCCGTCCCTGGAAGACCGCTCAAGAGGGAGAAGAGAGGAGAATGAGACGGACTGCGGTTTTAGGTCAATCGTGCGAGTTTGCTCACTACGAAGAGACGACATATGATACCCCGTCAGTGTTAGACCTGATAGAAACCAATCTAGCAATTGATAATAGTCTTCGAGATCCTGCACAAAAGTATATAATTGAATAAAAGTTGAAGAACAGAATGGCCCGAGAGAACCACAGGACTTGGATGTAAATCAAAAAGGCGCTCCGGAAAATGCTATATTTTACTCTATAAATATTTACGGCAACGTAGGGTATCTCAACCGGTCCATTATCCCCTGCGCTATTTGGCTCAATGAGCCTCATCCGAATCAGAAATATACAACGCGATGCTTTTCCAACCAGTGCCAGATACCATTACCCATTAAACTTTGGGGGATAACTCCATGATTTGTCTAAAACAATGTTCTCTGCTCGTGCTGCGCAAGTACAGCAAACAATACAGTGTTCCCTTAGTGACTTGGGGAGAGCTCATGCAACAACCTGCAGCACCAATATACCTGCAATGGCAACCACCAGCCCTGAATTGGGTGGGTTCCAGGCTGCAGCATCAGGTGTTTCAGTTGCTGTATACACTCCCGTCATATCCGACGTTGAGCTGGGTTCTGAAGTTGATGTTGTTGGCGTCTCCGTCGTCTCTGCTTGTAACGGCCAATCTTCCTTCGAAGTGTACAGTATGCCATTGACTACAATCCCCTTGTCATCTTTGACTAGTTCCTCGGCGCCGGAATCGCAACTACCTTGGAAGTTCCGAACGTAGCACGTGGGATTCAATTGTTTGGGAAGATCTTCGGTATGCGTGGCATTGGCATCACCTGTGGTATTATACGTGGCGGCATCAATGTCCATGCCAGTAGAAATCGAAGTACCCAGGATGACCCGAGCAAAAACTTGGAAGGCAGTCTCAGGCTGATAAGCAGGCACGGCGTGGCCTGCTTGGTAAACACGACTAAAGGAGAGGTTGCCAAACTGACGAACAACACCACCAATGTACGAATCATTGACGATGATGGGTGCGTATCCAGCATCAGGAAAGCGAACACTGTATTCGCCGCCTGCTTCGCTGGCCAGGCTTTGCGAAACAGCTTCTCCGCCAAGCCAATTGCATATATAGTCACGATCTCCGTATATCAGGGCAATCCGTACTCCTGAGTTGAGGAGAAAAGCTAGACGGGCGATATTGCCGCCACGCGCCTGATCGCCCGTGGATTGGAACTCGAGATTGACATTCCTATTGGTCATTGTAAAGTTGATGGGAGAACCGATGGCTTTTTGCACACTGTCTTGGTTGAGGTATTCCAAGAATGTCATGGGTGGAAAAGGGTCGGCTAGGGGGGCAGCAAGATCGTAGTAGCCACGACCTGAACTAGAGTAGGCGTTTTGAATGACATTGCAGCTACTTTCAGCCTCGAAGCAGATCTCATTGATAGATTCCTCGTCCCCTTCGCCCTTAGGATCGCTGACTGATGCATCGGTGGCGCATCTCTGAAGAAGATCGCGACAGCCGCCTTCAGCAGAGAACTTGTCGAGGTTGAACTTGGCGTCGCTAGCAGACAAAGCTTTATAGCCGTATGTGTTGTCATTGGCAAATATTGGATAATAAGGTACTTGAGTCTCCATATCAACGCAGCCATTGACGATGCCGAGAGAACTGAGATGGACGTCAATGGTTGAATTGCGTGGTAGCTCCCCACTCTCTCGGCGAGCGTTTTGCTGTACAAAGGTTTCCGCAAAGATAGGACCGTATCGACCACCATAACTTTCGGCAAAGAGGTTAATGCCGAGTGAGCTGTTGCGAGAACGCGAGGCAGGCTGGTATTGTGGGAACGTGGTCAAGAAGCCCTGGACCATATGCCAAACGGCCATAGCAGCCGTCTCAGTAGTATTGGCAGTAAAATTTCCATTGTTGGAACTGAAAGTGCCATTGCGAACGAGCCATTCTGGAAGCTCAGGGTAGGACACTGGAGGCTCAGTGACATTTTCACTGAGAAAGTTTATTACGCCGTCGGTAGGCGTATCATATGAAAAGCCGACTTGGTTGGGCTAGTAAAGTGCATGTGAGCTCTTGTGAGTCGGCGATAATACTCGAGGTTTACCTACCTGATCAATGAAGAGCATGTTAGAGGCTCGATCCCAGCCCCATTCTCGCACAAGCGTTTCATATTCATTTAATCCTTTTTCGACAACTTCGCAAGGCCCATTGCCGGTGAAGAAACCATAGAGTGAGCTGGATCCTGGTCCTCCATTGAGCCAGATAGTGAGACTGTCAGTTCGCTCACGAGCCTCAACGAACCAAAAGAAGAGATTGGTTGGATACTCCCCGGGAACCGACACCCAACCTGTGTACTGCTTTTGAGAGTCGAATGCTGTAGAACAGACGCCTTCGGGAGTTTTATAAGAGACAGTCACATCCCGGTTTGCTGGTGAGCGGACGACTGTGAGGTTACGCGCCTTAGCATCAGAGCTAGGGATGAATTGTGAGAAGGATAGAGAGATCAAGGTAGACACAACAAAAAATCGTATATAAAGGGGCGAATAAAAGAAGCGACGAACCGCCATAACGGCCGAGGAAGAGGTGAGGTTTCGTAGCAATGCAATGGTCAGGGATCTCGAGAGTGGTGAGAGGGTACGGTAGGAGTCGTCGTCATCCAACAAATAATCAAACCCATAGCAAGACAATAAAGGGCGAGGCAAGACACCAGCGAGCGATTGAGACAAGACTTGCCGAGACAAAACAGAAAGACAGGCTGATGTGGAAATAAACAACAACAGATAATGAAATAGAAACACTGGAATAGTTGTCAACGAGCGGCAGTCATCATTAGAAATGGTACCTTGAATTTGATGTAGCTAGGAGAAAGAGGAAAAGGCTGATCAGTCCAGGAGGAGCCAGGTCTAGTGGGTTCTGCCGGGAGTGGAGGAACCGTTGCAACTGTAGTTACGGGGCAGCCACTGACTCCTCGTTTCTGCCGCCATGAACCTGGTCTTGCACTGTATCCAAGGTCGATCATAGGGCGTTTTGGACTCTGTCAGCCCTCTTAATTAGCGGAATCTGCCCTGGCGCTGTCGGCTAAGGCATTGGATCTTAGTGGGCGGGGATGTCTCGGGTGGCTGGCTGGCTGTAGGGATACAGCACCTCGTAATTGTCCCGTCACGAATTTCAAAACATGTGAATACCTTCCTACCTACTAAGGTAATGACCATCTTGTAGATTCGATTCGCTGTTGCTCGGAGCAAATACACCAGATAAGATAATGTTAAACGCGAGGCACTGTTTGTTCTGTGCGAGTTGTTGTGCAACGCGAAAACCTGTTACGCCAAGGATCATATACCCAGTAAGCTGTAAATCCTTATTAGTGGTAGGATGATCTAGGAGCATGGAGCTGTATCAGCTCGCACAGCAGCCGCAACATGCTTTGCGATGTTACTGGTTCGGTGGTGCACATTCCGACGTTAGGAAATGCTAGTTCTGACTGACTTTGCAAACGAGAACCTCCCAGCCTTACAGTATAAGGTACCGTACGCTCTTTTCTACAATGGGTAAGCTGAGCGACCACACCAGTCAAAATATGGTGGGTGGACTAGGATCAAGTTCCCATGACGAGAATCATGTCGATTTAACAGTTAACAAATCTCCAATCCGATAAAACCTTGAATACTAAGAGCCTTTCAGCAATCATTCTACACTATATTACAATTGGCTTTCATTTGATCATTTACAACCCCAAACTTTTATGCTACCGTATAACAACATGAATCATACACACCTGAACCAAGCTCATCAGGCTTCGGATTTACGTACAGCGAAGAAGTAGTTGCCCACCTTTTCGCTGCCATCGACCTGCTTCCACCCAAGCCCAGGGATATACATTACACCCTGCACCATTGGGTGACTCCAGCCTCGACCGGCGAGGAAAGTTCGCAACTCTTCCTCGTTGAGATACTTGTTCCAGTCGTGTGTTCCCTTGGGAACAATACCCAGAACGTCCTCGGCCATGAAATTGGTGGTAAGCCAACTCATCCACGTTCGCGCGATGGTGCTCATGACAAGCCACCCCCCAGGTTTGACGAAGGGGCGCACCTTTTCCAGGAATGCGCCTGGAGCATCGATATGCTCGATAACCTCGAACAATGAGACCACATCGTAGGCCTCTTGTTGTGTCGCAGGGATAGGAAGATTCTCGATTGATGTTTGCCGATATTGGAGCTTGGAACGAAGACCAGGATCTTTGCGAGCGTGTGAACGTGCTACAGCGAGCACTTCGGGGGTGGGATCAATAGCTGTGACATGTCTGGTAGTCGTTAAACGAGCTGCACTTTCGGCAAAGATACCACCGCCGCAGCCAATATCAAGGAACGTCAGGTCTCGAGTGGGAGAATCGGGATCGGTGCGGTGACAAGCGCGGATGAAGTCATGACGTAAAGGATTCATGAGATGAAGTAACCGGGAGGAGCCATGAGGATCCCACCAGTCGGCGGCGAGCGCATTGAAGTGTGAGACCTCATCGGGGTTGACAGATGAGAAGTTTTGCGACGAGTTAGGCGAGGACGTGGAGTGCCATCGGGGTATTGGCGATGTCGTAATAGAGGCCGCGATGGTATGGCTCGCCGGCAATGGGAGGGCGAAAGACCACCGACTTGATCGGGCGAAGTTGCGGAAGAGGGCACCCGCCGGCCGGGACGGAGCCGGCATATTTGGAGGCTCGGAGGTGAAGTGAGAAAGGTCACAGTTTGCTTGGTAGGTGGTAATGGAATACCTAGGTAAGGTGTGGATGATGCGAGGATCGATGAGTGGATGACAAAGCTGCAAGCCAAGCAAGATAAGATAGTCTCGATGGACCCTGAAAAAAAAAGTCAACGATGACAAGATTCAATTCGATCACAGGGTACACTCGGACGGTTCCGCCATCGGTTCCACTACTGACTGCTCTGCCAAAGAAATTCCATCGTCTTTCGCTGACTGATGCTTCGCAATTCTTTAGTCCAACAACGTCTTCACAAAGCTGACATAAGGAGCCAAAGCCGGCTAACCAATAGCAATGAAGAGAGCACGACCCGAACTACCCGATCAAGTAAGGGCCCTCTATTAACATGTGAGCTCAGTGTCGACGATGCAACGCAGGTTCACAGCCAATGGCTCCGAGGGTAAAGTGACTCGGTAATTGAGTAGGTCCTCATGGGATTTGGACTTACTTAGACCGGATAAGCCGGGCTTGATCGTAAGGAAGCGAGCGGGAAATTCACCGCGCGGCTGTGATTAAGACCGGACTGCGGAGCGGGGCTTGGCTTGCTTTGGAGAAGAAGGTTCTGTCTGAATCATGCGATGCGAGAATCAAATGCCGTATCCGAGCATATTTGATAGTTGCATTTCGCTCTCCATCGCCTGAATCGTTACTCACTCAATCAATTCTTTGCTTACTCAACTTCTACGTGGTGCTTAACAATCACCTAATCGGCTTCCATATCAAAGTCCCCAGTAAAAAAAAAGGCTGTTCTGTCCCCCTCCTTGACCCTTCATCAACCCCCGCGTGCCGCTTCCGCTTCCGTCTCCGCCTCCGAACCCGCTCTCCTCGTGCGTCCTGTCGCAGCCGTCTCATTCACAGTCACAAGCCGAGGTCGAGGTCGAGAACCCAAGCTATCTCTTGGAAATCCAATTGCTACTGCAAATTCAATACGTTGCACTGCCCAATCCCTCTTCCAGTATTCCCTACCACACCTCCAAGATGCCTGCCACAATCCCCCAGAACAAGTTTGACTCAATCCCCGACTCAATCGAGGCTTTCCGTGCGTGGTTCCTATACCTGCCTCATGTGTCACTGCGCTAACATTGATTGTGACAGGAAATGGAGAATTCCTCGTCGTGCTCGATGACCCTTCACGAGAAAACGAAGCCGACTTGATCATCGCTGCTGAAGATGTTACAACCGAGAAGATGGGTTTCCTCATCCACCATTCCTCTGGCTACGTCTGCGCTCCTCTCTCCCCGGCTATCACTACCTCTCTCGACCTCCCTCAGATGGTCCCCAACAACCAGGACCTTCGAGGCACCGCCTACACCATCTCAGTTGACTCTGCCGACCCCTCCGTCTCAACCGGAATCAGTGCTCGCGACCGCGCTCTAGCTTGCCGCACCCTCGCCGACCCCAACGCGCGTCCTGATAACTTCCGCCGTCCAGGTCATGTCCTTCCTCTGCGATCACGCCCTGGTGGTGTTAGACAGCGGCCGGGTCATACCGAGGCTGCTGTTGACTTCTGCCGACTGGCTGGCAAGACCCATGCCGCGGTTATTTGCGAAATTGTCGACGTAGGCGAGGAAACCCCCGGCCAGGCTCTTCGTCATAACCATGGCATGTTGAGAGGCGAGGATTGTATCACTTTTGCCAGAAAGTGGGGATTGAAAGTCTGCACCATTGCTGATTTGGTTGCCTACATTGAGAAGACCGAGGGAAAGCTCGAGGCCAATGGCACTGAGTCCAATGGCAACTGAACCGACGCTAGCGTAGGAGATGGTTATTAGGAGAATTTATCGGGGTTATGGCGGGCGAGTGGCTGGCTGTTCTACTTGATTCATGTTCACACATATCCACAGGGCGGTTGATGGTTGACGATACTGCCTTCAGTAGGTTCCTGTATTCTTGCATCTGTTTCTGGATTACTAGGGGTATTTGGCATAGACTGGGTTTCATGGCGTCTCGAAAGTGGCGGTTGAAAAGACAACGAAAAAGATATCCCTCCTCTCATCCATGCTTGCCCCTGGCTTGTAAGTTGGCGTTGGTAACTAGTAGGAAATTTGGGGCAGCTTTAGGTCCAGATTATATCTGATTTTTGTCATTAGTTCATGAAGTTCCAGGGCGAGTCGATGTGAATCTGATGCTCCTTCAAGCTTAGGCCACTCCGCCGACTTTCCTATATCTCCTACACTGGGCCACGCCACATCTTGGAATGAAATGATACTTGATTGTATCAAACTGCATAACTCACGAAGTGTGAAAATGGATAACTCAACACAAACAGACATTATACACCAAAAAGGTTATTATGTAGCAAGAACTCCACTTTCTTAGAATATTTGGAGATTGGTCCAAGATGTCCACAATTTTCTCACAGAGCGAAGAACTCGATAGGCAACATCCAAGGTACGTTTTCCAAGAATACCTCAGAGTTTTGCATGACCCAAACTCCTATATGAAACTCGGACAGACCAGGTCGACCATTTCGCCACTCATCCTTGATCTCCAGATCCAAGCCTTGAAGTCGCGTCGCATCCCTACAGCCAAGACCAGACATCTACTTCCTTAGGCGAGTGGATCTTCTTCGTCCGAGATCTGGCTGGGCTTCCTCGGCAGCATCCTCTGTCTTGATGGCGTCTCCATTCATCTCCTTCTTGACAGCCTTTGTGCGCTTCTTCTTTGGAGGTTGAATGTCCTCTTCAGCTGCCACTGGTGACTTCTTTCTTGCCTTCTTGGGAGCTTTGATTTCGGCCTTTTCTTCCAGAGGCTCCTCTTTGATGCCAGGAGCGGTATTCCCCGTCTTCTTCTGTACCCCGGGCGCATAACAACTTGTCCGTCCGCCGACTGTAATGAAAGCCAGCTTTTCGCCATTGGGCAGCTTGGTCGCTGCGCCCTTTGCGCCCTTGCCCCATCTATAGTTGAAGAGCCAGTGGTCGGGGAATTCGTCCGAGTCTCCCAGTTTATCGACGGCTGTTTGACACACATAGCGAATCATTTCATAGAGGGTGGCGATTTGAGCATCGTTGAATTCGTCGCAATATTGCTCAGGATGAAGATTAGCTTGGTAAAGTGTTTCGTCGGCCACCCAATTACCAATTCCACTTATCATCGCTTGGTCTAGCAAGAGCGCCTTGATAGGGACATGGCGGGCTCGCATCTTGGAACGCAAGTAATCTTCGGTAAAACGATCAAGGTCGACAACTGGATCCGGTCCGTTCTCTACCAGAGGCGAATGCTTCCTTATCTGGTCTCCGGGACAGTCGACAAGTCGCACGCGACCAAACCTACGCGCATCTGTGAAGGCTACTTCTACCCCGGGAGAACCCTCGGTCTTGAACTGGAACTTCCAGAACTTGGGCGGCCATTGTTCGTGCTCACCGTCCTTCATCTTCTTATAGTAGTTGGTATATGCTGTCTGTTCATCCTTGATGTGCATCCAGCCTGTGCCTCTGATTTAGTTTTTTTGTTGGGTTTGTTTCTTGCAAGACTTACTTACCTGTCATTCCAAAATGCATTACTAGATGCGGGGGTTTGTCAAGGGTTATCCTATCGTTGGTAAATTGGGTAGGTCCTAGAATGACACCGTGAGTTGGCTCACCAGAAGTACTTCCCCTGGCTTCCTGCAGAAACGATCTAAAATGATGAGTATGATGAACGCGAGTTGTAGCAGGCAATTCCTAACCTTCTTCCCCTTCAAAGCAGTTTCTACTTCCTCGCCACTGGTACCAACTTTGCCAAACACATTCTTGTCATCTATTGCAGAAGCGGATACGATGCGTTTCCCCACCACATGAAGGCGTAGGAAATGGACGATACGAGCGACTGTTTCAGGCTCAGCATTTGGATCTTCATCTCGGAATCCAAGTCTCAAAACAAACCTTCTGCGATCTCAGGCATCTTTTTATACAATAAAAGGTAGGTATATTGTGTCTGCGGGCGGTATGGAGGAAGTAATGTCGTTATAGACTCAATTTCACGAAAGGCGCGTAAGGATGGTTGCTTCGAACGCGATATCACGTGATGGTAATCAAGATGAAGTCCCCAAACTTCAAAGCACAATTCTACCTACCTAGTTACTCCACCAAAATCCTTGCCGTTTGAGAGCTGTAATCTTAAATCTATGAAAAGATCCATATTTCACTGAGTTTTCTCAATGTGGACCGTTTCTTAGTCGTCGTTCGTCGCCGAACATTATACTTCTGCTTTGCTAGGGAAACGCGGCGGCGGAAGAATAAGGGCCCGTGCTCCCCACATTGCAACTTTTGTCCGAGCTTTTTCTCTACAAAAACTTTCACTCTTCCAAGCTTCTTCAGTTTTTCTCAACAACACAAAAACAAACAATCAAACAATCAAGCTGAGGTATGTTCTAGATGGCGTATTATCTTGCGCGGCTACTCCTTTTTTCCTGATGACACCTTACACCGCAAACTAGAGTCTTTGACCTAAATGGAATGAAACCTCTTTTTTTACACGTCAGTCTGAAAGACTTGGATCACGCTTTCGCTTTTGCACTCTGCAATTTCTGAGCACGTGCTGACCTTTGAATAGCTCTTTCATCACCAAGCGGTGGATCATTGTGAGAATTCTCAAGCTTTCCCCTCTACCCGTTATGGGCTGAAATGGTACGTTCAAATACAGCGTCCAGGCTGCATCCTATCCCTCCTCTCGTGATGATCATTTCTTTTTACAATATACGCTGGAAATTACCGGCTGAGTTCTTCTTTGACGATATAAAATGGCTATTTCTGATTGAGTCGCTTCCTTCACACTTGTTGTCTTGCATGTAGTAGCTTGCGCTGACCTAAAAAAAAAGGCTAGATACTAGCAAGGTATGCGATATCTCATCTCGACCCGCTCCCGACCTTTCATGATGAAGCGGCACTGGGCTCCGAACCATACCACATGAGCAAGAAAAGCCACTTTGCGGCAGGCCTAGAAAACCTCGCCCACTGACTCGTCACCATCTACTTCCACTTGTTGATGTTTTCGGGCCATTGAGGCTAACCTCCCTCGAGTGCTAGTATTCTGTCATACAGTCTTCACATTCAGACTTGTCCAGCTTTATCTAACCGTAAGTAAACATTCACATATTTCAGCAGCATCCTCGCTTCCTGATGAACCCTTTAGATGACGAGTCTTATACGAGTTTTCGATGCAGACACAATCTTACTTTACCATTCATGCATTTCCTGACATGCGATTCTCTTGCAGATTTGCTCGCAAGCACTAGGCGACATGTGCTAACCAATTCCCAGATAATCAAGACGTGAGTAGCCGACTGGCCCCTGCATTCGCATATATCACATCCTCTCTATGATGATCCAAAATGAAAACGACAAGCATATGTCCGAGCTCACGCTACGACGACAATTCATTTATCCCCTGATCGAGATGCTTCACGACACGTCAATGCAGTCTTTTCAGCGATATCGACTGACATTTCGAAAGCACACTCAAATCGTCTCACTTACCCAGCCATAGGCTTGACCATAGTCTCAGGTTAGTCTTTTCTTGCCTTGTGTGTTTCCACAATCGCTCTCAAATGATGTTACAATATCACGACGGTCAACGTAGCCATATTGCTTTGACGATAACGCCTGTGACAAGGCACCTTACCCTGAAATTCTTATTGCATTCCTCTTTCGATGTTTATCAACGCATTTACGACAAGTCGCTAACATGACTTTCAAGGTTTGCAGTCAAAGCATTTTCATAGAGTGCTATCGTAGATGGTGTGCCTGGTCGCCAAGCCGTACCTTTCATGGCCAACTTGTCAAGCGACAAACTGTAGCATGCGTTGTCGTACCCGCTCCCACGGATAGGGGTTATCTTGATGTTTTTGATGCTTTATTGCGAAGCAACAAGAAAAACAATGAAATCGATTGAGAATACTGGTAAGTGGAAACAAGCTAGAATAATATCCATGATAGGATAACGTATATATTTAATATGAGACCTTCCAAGATCAACCGTTTGTCCCAGCTGCTGAAGCAATGTTTCTGAAAGGAGTGTGACCCAACGATGTTCCCCTCCATCCTTGAACGTGTCCCGTCCCCAGAAAGATCTTGTTAGTCGAATTCATGCTTGGTGTCTGTTGTCTACATATGTTCTACCCCTGTGCTACGCCGTGATAGCCAACCATGTGGTGAAGTAGATCCCCTGGGTTTGGTCTGCCCACAGACAAGTCTGGAGCTCGCAAGCCCGACCGCAGTCCAGTGTCACGAGGGTACAGCGGCTGGTCAGGTACATACCGCGGGACCATACTCTCAAAGTGTGGTCGGTCAAAGGACTGGGGAGGGCTGTTGAGATACGATGAGGTGCATCGAGGCGCTGGCCAGCTCGTAGCCTCATTATAAGACTGGATTGGCATAATTCTGCACACTCCATTTTAGTGATTTGGTTCGGGGCACTAGGCAGAGAGGGATATACGCACGATGGCAACATGGCTTGAGAGGTCTGGGAACTGCGAAGCATGTCTATGTCCAGGCCCTCCCACAATGGCGCTCGAGAAGCATCAATCTTTGTCTGCGCATCTTCTTGAGAACGCATCTGGTCCTGGAAAAAGTTTGGGTAGAGGATGGGCTGCTTCAGCACAGGCAGAGGTTTCTGCTCCGATGAGCGTCGGCTTACAGAGCTGGAGCCCGACGGAGAAGCCGGTGAGGTTGCCTCTTCTTGTTTTATGATCACGTCTGCGAGAGATTGTGATGGAGAGAGAGACAGGCTGTTGTTGAGGGACCGGCGACGGCGCTCTTCTCGTTTCTTGCAAGTATACTTGCCAACTCTCCAAATATCAAAGTGCTGTCGATATGAGCGGATTCTGTGACGGTAGTCAGCAAGACAGTCTCTCACAGCGTTTCCTATGTTAGAGACCAGTGTGAACTGCGTCTTGTGTACGTCGGAGTGGAAGGGAAAAGAGTAAGTAGGTAAACTCACGAAGCGTCAAAGTTGTACTGCAACTTCATAATGTTGCGGACATCCTTGAGTGTTCTACCCTCCTTGATATACAACTTGATGATGGTCCCTTGGTGTTCGTTCCATGGCTTGGCCATCATTTTGGCTGCGAATTGGCTTGTTTTTGATGATTTTTGAGGGGGTGTTGAAGTGGTGAGTGTGGCCTTTGGATTGCTAAGTGTTGCTTGTGTCCGATGTCTCTTGCTCCTAGCCCGGGACAATCAAGGCTTTGGCAACAGGAACAGGGTTGACGAGCATCGGGGGGTACAAATCAGTGGTACACGGGTTTTCCCTTGATGGTAAGTGAATTGGGTCTTTGTGATGTTGCTGTATGTCACAGATTCCGAGGATGGTTGAAGCTGAGGGTGATGGGAAGTTCTGTATAACCTTCCCAGGATATGGACACGCAGTGGAAACGAAGCTAATCGAGGAGGACTAGAAAGGCCATTGAATAAGGGGGCCAAGCCAATCTACTGGTCTTCCATCATCTTTTTAGCTGCTTGTCAGAGCCTTATTCAGTACTTGTGTTGTAGTACTCTTTTCACGACAAGTCTGTCAGAGCCTGTACAATCAAGAGGCGTTTAAGGCGTCCGCAGCGAGGCAGACACTGAATGGTGAATAAAACTATGCGAATGTGTCTGGACTCGCAATTCCTGTTGGTTTATAAACCAGGGCGGACTTGTGCAAGTCTTTTTCAACTGTGCCTTGAAAAGGCTCATGACGGGCTTCGCATTTGGATGACGAGACCGGAGACGATGTACTTGGCGCTTGTGCAACATTTCTTCTGAAACGACTGCGTCCTTTGATTTGGATTTGCCCGATGAGAGAGAAAGGGAGGGGATCTAGAAGAGGGTGTGAGGAATTAGGCAGATAGTTCGTCCTTCAGCCTCATCCGCCCGCCTACACAAACAAACAACATGCACACAGTTGTGGTGGGCCATCCACTTCTTGATGACTCAACTGTTCAAAAAGACTCAGGACAAGTTATGCATGTCTTGTAATGTCCAGTGCTTACAGGAACCAAGCCCTTGAATGACAACTCATATGTAAGTAGTCATCAACCTGCGTCTTATATTCACTTTCCAGAACCTTGTAGCTACTATCTTATAGCTCCAATCCCTGCAGCGGATCGATCGCCTCGGCTGCCCACCCTTCACTCACTCGAGTACTCACCTTGGAGGCATCCAAGCGCGTGGCTTCCAGATCCCGCCCTGCTTAGTCTGTACAACCAACCAAAAGGCTCATACCCAGCCCAACCAAGACATGAAAGGTGTAACCCGCAGCCGAAGGACTGGACTGTGTGTGTGTACATATGATGTTGTACGTCTATCTGCTCGCCTCATTCTGTCAGTTGCACTTGTTCTACCTTGTCATCGTCACATACATAAGGCAGTCTCTCATAGCCACTGGTTCGCATCATCGCGATAATAATATCGTCGCATCCTGCCAAGAATGCACTTTGTAAGCCATGCATGCTTACTCTCCCACAGAGAAACATGCGTACCCATTCAGCTGGGCTTCTACAAGATGGCATATATATACATGCCGCGTTCCCCGGTTCAATATACAGTGCCTTGTGATTTGGTAATGCACGGTGATATCTGCCGCATCTGATACACGGCATCACAGTCAAGGTTAGTCTTTTTAATCAACTATTTATCATGAGCGCAGTAGAATATCGCTCAGGTGACGAGAAAAGGGGAAACACAAGTAACCACGTCCTACCATTTCCGAAGGGACGGTACCTTAGGTGGATGATCACATAGTTCACGGCAGAGACAGGGTGTAGAAATGAAACTGTATGATACGATTCGAATACAGGTTAAGTACTATAGGTATAGAGGCATAAGCCAGCTCGATAACAACGCATTTAACGCACATCCACATTAATTTCTTCCTTCCGCAATCCAAGCCGCCAATAATAATGAAGGCAACAAGGACAGATTCTAAATATCAAAGTCATGAGTCTGCACTTGCTCTTTTCAACCATCTTCCTCCCTCTCAAACTACCAGAAGCCACGTCCACAGCATCGTCACCAAACAACATAATGTCACTTGTCACTGCTAGCCTCACTTTGAACCACAGTCAAATCAAGAGACGAAAAAAACAATTGTTGCCTGTGTATGCAGGACCTGGTATAGAGAACTCCGCCCATTAAAATCAATTGTGCAGGGGCTCCGACGCAATGGCTGTCACCCTTCGTCCGCCTCATTCAGGCCTCTAGATTGCCGTCTCCTTCTTATCAGCTGCCGCTGGAGCGGCTACGGGGGCCGGTGCAAGAGCGGTAGCAGGAGCCTCGCCGCCGACAATACCAGCCTCCTGGGCGCCGTGCTCAGTAGCAGGAGTCACGGGAGTAATGGGAGACTGGACCTTGGCGTCAATGGGGTCAGCTGTGACCTGAGGGTTGGGCGACGTGGGTGTAGATCCTGCAGGGCTGGAGCCTGTACTCAAAGGAGCCGTACTCTTTCCACACTCCGCGAGAACCTGGAACCATTTCTGAGCATCAGCGGCTGTGTGCGCCTTAAAGTTGAGCTCGGTTGAGCCGGTAAGCTTGCTACTCATCGTCTTGGACTTGTCCTTGCCCTTGACGCTGAACTTCTCGCCCTGGACAGTGCCAATGACAGCGTCGGGGAGGTAGATGGAAAGCTCCGGCTTGGGGTCCTGACGGTTGTTATCCGAATCCTTGAACTCGTGGAGGAACTTGGAGGGCGTGACCACGTAGTAACCAGTCGAGTAGCCCCAAGATAGCTTGTTGCGAGACTTGCGCTCCAGGGAACCTTCGATCAGAGCCTTGGTCGCAACGTGATCCATGTTGGGGAACTGGATCGCGTCAACAGAGCGGGCAGGCTCGTTGGGGTCGACGAGGCGGTCAGCGCTGCGGGCCTGGAAGGCATTCCACTCAAAGTCAGGGGTGACACGTTGGATGACCGAGAGCTGGTCGTTATACAGAGCGCGTGTCTTGTCAGCCTGGCCACCAGCAAGTTGTGTGAAAGCCTCCATGGCCTGCTGGACAACCTCGATGACGTGAGCCTCGAAGCTCTGGAAGTTGTTCTGAACAGCAATCAGGTCATTTCGGTGGTTGTTCTCGGCGATGACCTGGCTGTTCAGGCGGTGCAGGACACCGCGATAGACGACATAAGGGTCGTCGTGGCTATTGAGATGACCTCCAGCAGAGTCGAAAGAAGCCGCCTGCTGTCCAAGCAGCTCTATCTGCTTCTGAGTGGTGTTGCGAGCCTTGTCAACCTCCTTTGCGCCCTTCTCGGCGCCGTGGGCGAGCTCCTTTGCCTTGTGCTTGATCTCCTTATGCAAGCGTTCGAGGACGGGAAGGACTGAGCCCTTGATGCTCTTTTCGGTTTCGATGTTGGTGTTGATGAGGGACTGCGTGTTGGAGCGCATGTTCTCGAAGAATCCGGCAACGCCGCCCAGACTCTGGTCGAAGTGATGGCCCTCCTTTAGGGGGCTGTTGATGGCCTATCGAGCATAGCGTTAGGGCTGAGAGTCTACCGGAGTGAAGGAAGTCAGAATTGGAATTGGGCTGAACTAACCTTGAGCGCCCGCTCATATTCTTTGGCGTGGTGGCCATGAATCTTCTCCATGGCCTTCATGTACTCCTCTATGTAGCCAACAGCATGTTTCCATGCTTGGAGTCGCTCAGCAAGCAAACCGGCAGTCTATCTAATGATCAGTCCAGATCTCTTTCCAAGATACGCGCTCGTTGCGAAGGGAGACCTCAGGTGACATACGCTTGAAGGGTCAACTTCGGGAATGGCATCCTCGCTGATGTTGCTAAAGCCAGTAGTAGCCCTTGAGGGCAGATCGGTTGTTGTAGGTGAAGCCATGTTGGGTGACGAGATATTAAGAGTTTTGGTGTTGTTGGTGACCAAGGGGGCGAGGGACGATGTGTAGGATTGTATGGATATGGAGAGTTGATATTATATTAGTAGATTTCACTGTCCAAGCTTAGCAGACAGGGAGGGACGGGAGGTGCGAGGAGGGAGGGGTATCAACCGTCAAGGGTTATTATGAGCTTCTTTTATGATCCTCTCTGCAGGGGTCGAAATGGGGAAGATCACAGGGTTATTTGTGTACGGAGCATAAAGAGGTTGAATACTAATCAGTTCCTGGTTTTCTTGGTGGGAGACAATCAACTAAAAGGTTAATCATCAGGCTAATGTTGACGTCGTGGATAAATAATGCGCTGTACAACTTGAGATGATCGCCAGGAGAGCTCGTATGACGTCGAGGTTCAGGCCAGTCAAGCCAGGAGGGGTTGTTGAGACAGCCATGAAGAGCTGAAGGCCCAGCGCTAATAAAAAAGAGGCCAACACCTAGGTACCTACCTTACAGAGGGGAGGTACAGTAGTAGTAGGTCGTGCTAAGTCGGTGAGAACAGGTGCGATCGAAATATAATTTTAGTGCGAGTCAAGTAGCCATTTCGATATCCTGTTTCAAAGAGCTCAAACATTGGACGTCAATTTGATATCTCAAAAGTACTGGGTATCCTCTTGATGTAGCTGAGTCCTTCAAGTTGCACATAGCACAACAGTCTGTATACCCAAAAGTTCCAGTTTCAGCTATCCAAGGATCAGCACCAGCAGATGCTCATTCTCCTCCGACAAGTCACTAGCGGCAACTAAATCTATTCCTAAACCCTCACGATCATGGTGCGTCGAGACTACCATGAGTACCGAGATAAACCATCACCAGACCCTCGTTGATACTTCTTCATCTGAGGTCATGACGTCAATCAACCTTCAACTACCGCAAACTCTGGGCGTGGTCCCTTGAACTTGTGTCGCACCGACACAACGACTAGGACAAGCTTGGTATGGATGCAACGAATTGTGTCCATCTCAAGGCTTGGCCTTGGCTCTCTCGAAACATCAATCAGTACCCTGATCATGACCCAGTTATTGTATATCTTTTCTGGGAATAACACTATCAAGTAAGAAATAGAATCTTCAATAGACACAAATTATCCACAGCAAGTTTCCATCGCCAAAACTCCCTCTCCTTCACCAAACTCAAAGAAGCTCTTCCATCCCTTTCGACACAATTGCGCCAACACACCACCACCACCATCGCCGGTAGATCGAGTTAATACGCACTAGACAGTCCAACAAGCTTTTGCTCGGATGTCACCGAGTGTCGAAGAATTTCGTTCACTCGCCACCAAGTCGCAAACGCCCCCTATGTCATTGTCGACAAATAGTAACCATTCACCATCTCAAGATATCTATCACTTTCTGGAATTCCATGTTAACTTTCAAGGCAACGACTTTTACTGGTGGTTAGCCAGTCTGAATATGCCTTGAACATATCGTTCATCATTCTTCTTTGCTATCATATCCTTCAAGGGTATTAATTATACAAGTATCATCCTTCACCCATCGTTTTCCCTTTACATTGTTCTGGGCCCAATATTGTGTAGCTATCATCCGAGCCAAAGAGCTCGTCACCAAAAGTACGCCTTGTCTATAATTCCCATGATTCGAGGCCTCCCGTAATTGATAACACATAAACGCCGACAACCCTTATGAGGCTTATGAAACATATCCAATCAAGTGAGGGTCATGCAAATACAAAGAAACAAAAGCTAAGCCAACCTGCCCCATCTAGACAACTTGATTTCGGTTCTGCGAGGGATGCATCCTTCGGTAGGTTGAGGCATCATCCGTGTAAGCGCGGCCATTGCCAATCCAACTGGAAGGGCGCGAAATATGCAGAGTATGATCCTCGCCGTCCTGATCCTCTGAGATTGTGCCCAGAGGATCTGCTGGATAATCCGTAGCAGGCGGTGTCCTGGGAGCGCTAAGCGCCGTCTGATAATCTGGCAGAAGCAGGTCCCCAGTGCCAGCACGTGAGCGAGCCGGGGTTTTGACAGCTGTCTGGTAGCTAGGGACCTTGTTGAGTTCAGTCAAATCAGAGACATCGAGATCAACGTGTTCAGCAGAGTTGCGTGATGAGTCTTCGGAACTGTTGCTTCTGGTGAGTGCTGCGGTTGCAGGTTCCGATCGCGGAGCTGGGCCTTGGGGTGCAGACGTGGGGGACATGAAGCCAGGCGTGCTTAGCGAGCCCAGAGACGTGGAGGAGGTTGTTCTTCGAGAAGGGTCCAGCGACACATCGGCCAATCGAGATGAAAGTGCCGCGGGTGCGACAGGTCGGCTGTGGGCAAGCGCTGCGAGATTTTCATTCGAGCCTGCTCGTGACTGTGCGTAGAAGGGACTGCTAACGCCTGACTGGAATCCAGGCGTCTGGAATCCACTAACGTCAACGTCCTCATACAACTGGTCAAGAACATGCTCTCCATATCCAGGGGGAGCAATCGTCGAAAGCTCTCGCTCGTTGTTAGGTGTGGTTGGTGACTGATCTACAAGGTTACCCTCCTCGTCGAGAGGCATGTTGGGCGAGATAAAAATCGACACAGGAAGTGTTGCTCGAAGCTGCGAGAGATGTTAGTGAACCAGGACTCATTGTGCTTTCGAACATCATCCTACCTCAGAAATGTGACCATCGGGATTGCAAAGAGCAACCGTCAGCTTAATTTTGTGACGGACCTTGATGCCGTGGTGGTTCAGATCTTGAACGCACTGGCGAAGTCTCTTGGGCAGGTTCAGCTTTTTGGTGACCGCCCAGCCTTCTTGACCAGTATCTTCGATCATGTCTTGCCAGTGCTCTTCTCTCGAAACCTCAAATTTCCACATCGAGACCTCGCGCTCTGTTCGGTGCTCCTTAGTGCCGTAGCCTGAGCCAGATCCTTGGACATAGCACTCGCGAACTTCCATCAACCGTGCCGTGATATCGCCCAGCTCGAGTCCTTTGAGTAGGGGTGTGAATCGCATTTCCATTGTGACCAAGCCGCCAAACACTACGGCCTTTTGGGGGATGATAATTGAGTAGTCAACCTTGTTGGGCCAGATGTTTTCAACACTCATGGCATGGAGGAATTCCAAGGCGCCTGGCTCTAATGTTCGGATGATTCGAAGGTGCTTGTTGGCGTGCAGGTCGTATGCAAGTTTTCCGCGTCCGACGGTCGCCCTGAGTCTGTATGTGATGGATGCTTCGGGAATGCCCTCAACACTCTCAGCCATGTTGCCGGGAAGCATGTATTCGAACGGCCATTCGTAGTTACCGGCGGGGAGCGTCATGCTCTTGCCGTGCGTGCCGACAAAAGGCGCCCATCGGTGCTCGAGTATCGTTTGCGTCTTGTCAACCTTTTGGCCAGAAACACCGGGTGCGCTTCCTCTGGGATCAGCCCACCTGTATAGGGTCAGTTGCTATCCTCTGGAGAAATTGGTCTTCACGTCGAGTCATAGAACTTACGTATGGCGCAGAGTTCCTACAAGTCGCAGTCTAACATCTTCGATTTTTAGGGATGTTTGTAGACACAAGACTAATGTTCCTTTGAGAACTTGACCAGATGATTCGTGGTCGCTTCCACGGAAGACAATAAAATCGCTGTCTAGGCTGGACCACAGGCGCAGTTAGCAAGTAATCTCTGTCAAGTTATGGCTGAGGATTATCATACCGAATATCGAAAAGACTATATGAGTTACGCCCCGTCACTGAAGCGAAGGGCTTAAAGGACGGCATGATAATGTATTGTGTCGTATAAGTGGTTGTGATTTGCTGCAAAGCAGCATGGGGAGGGGGGCAAAATGGGAATTGGCTATTGATATGCCAAGAAGGGGAACTAGAAGGAAGAGAAGAATAAATTGGAGGAGACGGAACGCTTTTATTTAGGATCACGGCTAAGTTAAGTCGAGCGAATGCGCAAGGTGACGAGCTACAACAGCGCAGCGCAAGCCACGCACGAGTCGGCGGGATGTGTGGATACGGTACAGCCTCTACATAGAAAAGTAGGGTGGGGCTGTGAGATCAGGAAGAGTCTAAACCCACGAGGATCAGGTTAAACAAGGGTTGGGTAGTCTGTATGGGAGTTCCATGCAATGGGAGGCGACAAGACGATAGCGCGAAGCAGAGCAGATCAAGCGGCGCGGCGTTTGGTGGAGTCAGGATTGCGATTTGATGTGATGTGTAAAAGTTGAAAAAGAGGGTCCTGTTCTGATAAGACGCCCACCGTGTCGGTCTCACCAAAGATTTCTCATTAGATATGGATATGATGAAGAGGCGGCGGGCAACAAGGAGACGGAACAAGTTAGATGGGACAGCAGTAATCGGGGGCGACAACGATCCTTCTTTTACAGTTGTAGGGGTGTGGAGCTTCAATTGCGCGTGAATCCTGAAAAAGATCATGGGAAACTGAAAAGGAGTTGGGGAGAATAGAAACGATTAGTATAGTATGACATTCGATGCATGCATCTGGCTTTGATCACGACCAACCGGATATCCTCTCCCACCAGAGACAGAAACAGACTGGACCCAGGCAGATCAAGCAATCAATCCGTTCAGTGATACCACCCCTGCCATTCTGTCGTTTAGGGCATGGTCCAAGCCTCTTTGAGGTAGTGATAACTGATAACAAGGCCTATTCTGCCCTGCCGACAGCTTCAGCACAGTTACCGTACGCAAAGCCGACATGGCGCGGTTGACGCAGGAAAGGTGCTAACTGCGGTACCAGACAGTTCTGCCCTGCTGATCTGGCTGCAAGTGTCATGTATCATCTCTTGGTACATCGTACGTGCCGGAAGGTTGCGATGGTAAACGGGCGTCGGATGTTGGCGGGCCGGGGGGGAACGACGAAACGTTAACAAGCCGCCAAATGCCTTGGACATCAAATTTGAGATAGGTAATGTGTCGCGGTCTTTTATCGCCGATAAGAGGGTCCCAAAAGACCAGGCTGCTTGTTGTCAATTGTCTCGGTCTTGTTTGTCTTACTAGCGAGAACCACTGTGGTTAGGCCAGAGCACGCAAGACACTCAACAACGGTGCTGAACAAGGCCGAGACGTTTGAGGCCTGGTAACGGACAAGGGATAGTGGGGCGGAGACGCCGCCGAACAGCTTGAGGCTGGTTTGTTGCATGAGTCGGGACGATTCGTGCTATCGAAGCCTGATGGAAGCTTTTTGCCCTGCAGTTTCAACGCTGTGCCGAGCGTCTGTGCTGCGTGGCGTCGTAACGCCGAGAATTGATGACGGTGTTACTGTAGATAGATAAATATCCGCAAGTACCTGAGCATCTCCATTAAAAAGGTGACAATGATTGGAATTGCTTCATTTCAGTTTTATGGTGGTCAGGGTAAGCATGTGCGACTGCCAAATGGTGTCATCGTTGAGCGCCTTGGGCTTCTCCTATTGAGGATACAAACCAGAAGGCACAGCCAATTCAGCTTACGACAAACCCGCAACAGCTGCTTCTTCACCTCAGCTACTAGACCTACTATCCGTACATAACAGGAGGTGTCGTTATCCCTGAGAGTAAGTAAGTCTATCATATCCCTTTCCGACATCACCAGTCAATGGATGTCACGATGCCTCGAGTCAGAGACATTAAAGCCGGTCTATTATCGTGGAAGGGGCTCAAATGTACTACTGTACGTACCTCGTTGAAGAACATCGAGGTGAGGCCGACAGCCTTTACGACCCCCACGCCGAAACCCCCAATACGATTCGATACCAAACCTGAATTTGCAGGACTAACTACTTCTCGGTTCATCCTTTGAACTGTTCGACCTTGATTCAAGGACAAGGATAAATTCTGCAAACGGCGCGGTCAAAGACGTGGGAGTCATGCCAGGAATGCATCGAGTTTGACAGTGACTTGGGATCTCGAAACTCTCTTGTCTATCCTTTATGCGGCTCCGCTAATCTTTAGGCAGCCCTCTTCTCAGGTTAGGGTATTAAGTATATAACCTGCTAGGTATGTTATTGTGGCGCTCGGTCATAGCACGGGATGCTTCCTTCGTGGTTGAATATTCGTTATCGGTTCGTTACTTATCACGTACGAAACGAGGCTCTCAGCCAACCATATTTGTCACATTCTCCCCCATTGTGGGAAGTGATGCCTTTGTCACCATACTGTACAAGTTGTTTGATGAAACCTACTTGGTATTCTAATGATCTTTCGCGCGCAGGGCAGTAATCACTATTTATCATATGATTCTCAGCCATAGCACAATGATTGGCACTTGCACTGGACAGATACGGAACATGCAGTTCTAGAATTGGGGGGGCACGGCACGAGACCACTCCTACGACACCCCTACTATGCCTCCAGTAATTCATGATACCCAGCCGAGATGGACTGAGCATCTGAAAGCTCGAAATAGTCAGGTCTGAATTGGAGGCCCCAGACTTTGAACGGAACGGCCCCTGTCCCGGAATCTCTTTGAGGTTAATTCTTACCCAGCACCATTGGGGTAAACATGTCGAATATGTGGTGATTCGATCTAGATCGCAAATAATCACGCCAGGGAAGGCAGAATCCAGACTCACATTTAGCCGGACAAACGAGAACAGTCTGAACTATGTATGCATATGGTGAGGGTCCATCCTCTTGATAGTCCTTGCTGATTATCGGTTGCTAGGACCGGGAACAAATACAAAGTCGCTTTTTATAAGTGCGGTTACAGATACCGTTAACTATATCTTCCAGCCAAGCAGCTTAAACTGGCTGCTTGACTGCATTATGCACTACACTTTGACAGCATCCATGTCGCGCCCAATGAGCTAGGTAGCCTTCAGCTTGGCTCGTCTCCATCGAACA
The DNA here is from genome assembly GCA_013266175.1 of Fusarium gaditjirri. Taxonomy (NCBI): domain Eukaryota; kingdom Fungi; phylum Ascomycota; class Sordariomycetes; order Hypocreales; family Nectriaceae; genus Fusarium; species Fusarium gaditjirri. The sequence continues at coordinate 247,074 of JABFAI010000036.1, read as the reverse complement.
AGCGCCCGTCGACGGCCCCTATGCCCGTTGATAAGGCACCAAGACAACAGGTCACCGACAAGGAGATCTAGCTCAACAGGACCACTCATGAGTTCGGTTGTGTCTCTTTGGGCTAATTAGTTTGTCCGTGGCGTTGCCACATTAGTTCAGCCTCAGGTACTCAAACTTTATCTCATGAAGGGAATCGTTTCCAGATTTCGGCGTCCATATACATATATGTATGCACGTTCCAGAGATACAACGGCGCGTTGGCATGCCATCGAGAAAACCGCCTCAAGTAATTATACCTCGGCAGCTCGGGTTCCTTCTTGTGTCCTGGTCTATCATATAGAGTTTCAAGGCGCCGGCAACGCATTTGCGCTAGAGCCAACCGGAAACATTCGATGGGGTCTCTTGTTGGGGTTTTTATTCTCGAAAATTGGGCCTTCGATTCGGGAGCCCCAAGTACCGTACCAGACCCGTTGTATGGATAGCAATCAGCCTTGTAAAGTACGCAAGCTCTGTGATCACCGTGCCAGGCGTAAAAGTTTTCCAGCTCAGCTCTTGGTGGTTGGTTGATTGGTTACAGACAGGGTCCGGAAATACAAGGCCGATAGACGCCAAACACACGACACAGATGTACAATTGCTTCCCGGGCCAATCAACCTACTAACCTACGGAGTAAGTACTAACCCAAGTAAGGATTTCTCACTGTCCAACGAGTCACCGCAAGTTCAAAAAAATCAATCAGATAGCCAAAGCAACATTCAGCAAATCTCATCATGGCTTCTCATGCGAAGCTCATGACAGCGCAAGAAGTTCATGATACGTGCTCCATAACCAGTTCCGATAATACCTGAAGCCTCTTGGAGTACTATGTCTTCCTGATCCTTACGATATACAGATATCATCGCTTTATATCTACACCTCTCTGCTCTGTCACTGGTGGTGTCCAATGGTTACCACACGCCATCAGGCGAGCCAGCCACCGCATGATGGTCTGTCCTGGCTGGTCCTTGTCCATCAGGTTTGGTTCGGCAGCGGCCGTGTTAGTGGGCCGAGTAGCTCCCTCCCTTTTCCCGATTTGCAAGGATGATTTTCAATGCTCGTCCCTAGTCCAGCCAGCCACGTCGAGACGCGATAGCCAGCTACGTATTGCTAGTGAGCGATTCAAACCTCTGCGTTTGAGGTTCAAGTAACGCACTCACAAGGCCTGGTCCTTGCGTTGATGCACGGGCGCCGTCGACTCGGTAGATGAGCAACGGGCGTGCAATAAGCTCGCATTAGTGTGCGTGCACAATGTGTACAAATCATCGGTTTGTGGCTCAGGTTGGAAATTGTCGAAGATCGTCGACTGAGATCAAGAAATCAAGAAATCAAGATCTGATAACATGAGACGGCAGTATTTTGCATTGTCATGGTTGCGTAACTGCTTGCGTGTCTCTCAACATTGTCTCGTATAGAACGGGCACTCGGTGACTTCAGAACAATGTAATCTCTCGTCGTCATTCTCGCAAATCTGACAACTCTCACTAACACGAGAGAGATATCTCAGCCTCCTGCTTATCTATACAAACGTGCAGCAATTGGATGTATGTAATCGTTACGCGCGCTAGTCTAGTCTCTGGAGATCCACTGGTATCTCTCGGAGGGATAAAAAATCTAACATCTAAAATCAGGGTCCTGCAGCCATTGTGGACCTCAAACACGGCAACTCGTTGTATCACCGAAGAGCCTCCATTACCATGTGGGCTTGACGGAGACGTCTGATTGATAGGACCGACTCATTACTCTTGCAAGACAGCCCAAAACAGTTTCCCAACAGCTATATGACTCTTTGACTACCTATCCCGGCCGGTGCCCAGGCAGTTTCCTTAGCTGCCAAGGGCACATAATTTGTTGACGTTAGATCCTGGGCTAAAAGCTTGCGGTCGAAAACAAGATCCGAGGTGGATTTCCGGTCTCAGTATCCGTCCACCGTACATCAGACTCAAACCATCAAACCCTAGAATCAACCAATGACTCGAATGACAGCAACCACTCCCTCTTGCGTGTAGCAGTTATTGGATCTCGCTATGTAGGCGTATCACAAAACAAGGAGGACAACAAACCCATCATGAAATTCTATTCGCCAGCGCCCTTGTTACGAAGCCCATCGAGGCTTTTATCGCTCTGCATGGTCCGTTCCTCATGATGTTGTTCCCGGGGCTTCCGCTCCCTTGGTCTGTGCCGTAAGCTCTGATCCAGGTCGCAGCCACGTTCTCATGTGTCCTATTTTCGGAGATTCACATGTCAGCCTGTCACTTGTGTATGCCAGGAACAAGCGATCGCTGATCTCAATAGTCCAATCGGACCGGAAGATCGACTTGAAGCTTGACTTGGTGTTGCCTACCTGACTTGCAGCTTGTCATGATAGCGTCTTCTGTGAAATCCAGCCAACACACTGGGTGAGTATCAATTGATTTGTTCTGTTTGTTTCACCGTTAGTTTTACGGCACCTTACAATCCGAAGCTATCAGATATCAGCCCTCGCATTGAAACTTACAAGTACGGGAGGGAGCATAGGAATTCTGGCCCGCGGCTCCACAGGGTGTGCGATAGCCATTTCCTCGTCTTCGGTATCTAAGTTAGAGTTGGATCGCAACCTTGAGTTGGACGTGGTGGCCGTCTCAGCCCGCTGCAAAGCCGTATAGCGCGATGAGACGGATCCACGGTGTCGTACAGATTGCTATAGTAGTCAGAAACTGTTAGCTATCGAGCCGTGTAAATGGCGTGGCGTAGAATTAAAGATGCTACAGTAATATCGTGTAGCATCACATCTCCCGCCATTATCGAAGTTGGTGTTAGCACATACCGCTTTGGGTCGGTGAAGCATGCCGACACTGAAGTCCCACAGGCAAAGACGCCCGTCTTCTCCCACGCTCCCGAAACGATAGTTTCGCTCATCGCATCTCCAAGGGTCAAAGGCAACGGCTGATACCCAAGACTGGTGTCCCTGGCATCTAGCTACCAGAGCCGAGTCCGATAGTGACCATATTGATATCAAGTCGTCTTGTCCACCAGTCAATACGTACTGGCCATCTGGGGACCAACAAACGCATGTTAGTCCTCCATAATAGGAATAGAACACGTCGAGTAGCCTTACGGCCCAGTCAGATAAGCTTCTCAACGAGATAAGGTGCCAGGAACTCACTCTTCCTTCAAATAGTCAATAATTCTTAGCGTGCCGTCCTCGGACACAACAGCCAAGTGTCTGTTATCAGGCGAGAAGGAGAAGGCATTGATTCGATGGTTGGATAACTTCCAGGCGGCAACTGGGTTGACCTTTTGATTTTTGGAATGCACTGACTTGTTGATGCGAATAGAATTGTGATGAGCTCCGCCATTGCTGGCATCTAACGACTCACCACTCGTCCCATTCGCATTTCCATTAATTGCTTCCTCTTCGGGATTGAAGTGAGCGTCCTCTTTTTCTTTGTCGTATACGACCAGCGACCCATCCATATGGGCAGCTAGAAATAGGTTTTCTGATCCTGGAATCCATCGAATTGCCGCAACTGGTGTTCCGTTAATTGCGCCCTGATATGTGCTGTCAGCGGATTGCTTGTCAAACACTAGATCCTGAGTACTATCCTACATTTTTGTTCAGTCGTGTATATCGTTGCGAGATCGGCTCCCACCAGATGACCTCTCCAGTTGAGAAGCCCATTATAACATCCAGATGCGAGACACTCTTGGTATGAACATTAACATCGTGGCATAGACAATGCGCTTTCGTGAAAAGAATCTTGGTCAAATAGTCTTGCTACTCATGATGTCAGTCAAGATGTCCGAGGATGGCCTCGTTTCGCAGCGGCACGAACCTTTGATGATGATGACATGTCAAGCCACTGAAAGGCACGGTTGATATTTGCAAAAGCAAAGAGGCCATCATTGGATCGCTCCGTAAGTTTCTTAGACAGGCTTTCGTTAACAATAACACGAGAGATGAATGAAGAGTTGCTCTTTGTCATGTTGTTTTTGGGCTTCCTCTTCTTGTTCACATCCTTGGTCGGCACCTGGGTAAGCAAAGCATTACCTTCGCCAAAAGCAGGTGCAGAACCGATGGTAATGGAGGTGGCCTGAGCATCACTTGTCGAACCGGTACGACCCTCCTCACTCGTCTTGCCACCTTCGGCAGAGTAGCGGCCCTCATTTGGATGCTCCTGAATACTAGATGGGGCGCCACTCAGGGCGAGGGTCGTCGAAGAGAGTCCTCTATACAGAAAGTTTGGAGCCGGACGACTCTCAAGGGCGATGAGAGAGACCGAGGTACCGGCGCTGGCAGGCTGCGGGAGAGTCGATAGCGGGTTCGGGTTTGGGACGGTGGCTTCGGAAGGATGGGGCGGAGGTGTCGCAAGATGTAGGTCTTCCTTAAGTGTATACGTTCCTAATGGGTTTCACTACGTAAGTCAAGATACCACGAGAGCATAGAGCGTGATCGTCTACCTTCTCCAACCAGGAATTGCCATTCGGGACCCGTCGGATTCGATAATGTATTGTTTGTCTCTATCATGGGAACAGGATGTATACCACCGGCGCCATACGGCCCCATGGTGGGATATCGTGGCGGGGGAGGTAGCACACTGGAATTCCATGGTGTCAGTTTGTGTCGGGCGTAGAGCAGCCGATGCGCAAACGCCGGCGCATGAGGAGATTGAGCGCAATGGGGAGGGAATGGACGTACAACATGATGGCGGTTTAAAGAACGCTTGTATATTTCCAATGAGCTCTACAATTGACAGATCGAATGAAGGTATCGCGATATTTGGTCGCTACTGGATAGAGGCGGAGGTGGAGTGCGGAGGCGGCTGAATGGCGAGAGGCACAGCAGTCGACGTTCAGAATTGGAAGGTGCTAAACGTCACTGGAGAGCGAGGGACGATTCTAGAATAGCAAGATTCGGTGAACTCTAAGGTACACCTAGCGATCGGTCGACTCGTCGGTACCGCAATAAGTAGAAGAGGTTGACTTGGAGGGAGAATATAGCCGAGGACTGGTTGGGATGAGAGGATTGGGGTTGGATCAACGGACTTGGAAGCCACAGGCGCAGGCGCAGCTGCAGATGATAGATAGTGTGGGGTAAACTGGGGAAAACGCTATTCATTGCAACGGCCAGGGTTCCAGATAATGAAGAGCTACCTACCTACCTTATGTACCTACCATTGGATCCATGTGACTTAAATATTTGGACATTTAGCCATTGTACTCTATACAGGCAGGCTGGCGGAATACAAACTTCTTCTGTTACTAGTATTCCTCTATGCGCGCTTTTCTATGAATCAACTTGAAAGTCCCGAGTTTCCGGAATGGATCCAGGGTTCTGCATGGCGCAACGGTCCCGTTCAACGTCAAAGTACAGTAACATCTTTGATACTGTCGGTTGGCCTTCAAAAGTTCCACCCAAACTGTACTGTACTGATGTTTCCAAGCCTTTACTAGCACCAGTATGTAAACGTATTCAGATCTGTTGGGGGTTTGTTATGACACAAGAAGCATTAATCGCGCCACTCTATTATCCGACGAATCCTTCGATCAGCTGATTGAGATTGATTTGGATGTTCTGGACGAGACGTACGTATCACAGACGGGAGTGAGAGATATCCAGACGATTGCATCTTTGTCTACGGAGTATGGAGTAGTTTACCACCAGTGTTGGACTCGCCCTATCACATTAAAAAAGGGTTTGGCTCATTTCTTTACAAACGGTTCATCTTAGCTCGATGTTGGGCCAATATTAATCTACTCGAACCGAGCACCTACCTATCAGGTCGGGCGTCAAGCGAAGGGGTGAGTTGTCCAGGAACCGAGAATAGGCGCCAACTTACAGGCGGTATCAGCCTACCATGGCCTCCCAGGACCTGGAATGTGGGGGCATTTATTCCCTGAAAGCTCAGGCTCGTACGGTGGCGGCGGTTCATGACAACACACTCACTCACTGAAGGCGGGACGCATCTTTAATTGATCGTCGGGTCCCTCAAACCACCCAATCCTTGCTCGGCGCGTCACTTCTTTGTCTGCCATCAAACTCCAATTTTAGGTCTGGCACTTGGTTTGAATTAGCTGCATATTGAATGCTGTACATACCTAGGTACTTTGCATTGATCTGCTGTGCTCTGCTTTGCTCTGCTCTGCACCGCTCTTTCTATCTTCTCATATAAAGCTGAGACATGGGATGGCCTGAGGTGATGGATGATCTTCTCTGCAAGACTCTTTCTTTCGTGGCTCTCTCCAACTCGATTGTCTCTTGAGCATCCAATCTCTCATTAATCGCCACATTCGCCGTATTCGCCGTATCCTCCAATTTGACCAATTCAACTGCTGCCACCCACACTCCGCTGTTGCCACCGCTACGATTCATTCATTCATTCCCCACGATCGATCGACCGACCGAATCCACGATATCAGCAGACCACCGCACCGTTCCCTCTTGGGCATGGAACCTTAATGACGACATACCTTCACCAAAGACTCCGATAATACCTCCATCATGGCCGCCGGTACGAGCAACCTCCGACTAACTTGGCTCCAACTCCACTGCGAGCTCTTCAATCCAACAACCATCTATAGCCATCACTAGCTTGCTCAAATGACTAACCTTCCTTGCGCAGTGCGCATCTGCGTCTGCGGTGATGAAAGCACCGGCAAATCGAGCCTCATCGCTTCTCTCGTAAAAGATCAATTTGTCAACAACAAAATCCAGCCCGTCCTTCCTCAAATCACTATTCCTCCTAGTATTGGTACTCCCGAGAATGTCTCAACAACGATCGTCGATACCTCAGCTCGTCCGCAAGACCGTACTACACTGCGCAAAGAAATCCGAAAGTGCAATGTCATCCTCCTCGTCTATGCCGATCATTACAGTTACGAGCGAGTAGCACTGTTCTGGATGCCATATTTCCGATCCCTCGGCGTCAACGTTCCCGTCGTATTATGTGCCAACAAATCAGATCTGGCTGGTCAGGGTACCACACCTCAGGTAGTCGAGGAGGAATTGTTACCTGTGATGGCCGAATTCCGCGAAATCGATTCTTGCATCCGCACCAGCGCTCGAGACCATCGAAACGTAAACGAAGTCTTTTTTCTTTGTCAAAAGGCTGTAACTCATCCCATTGCCCCTCTGTTTGACTACAAGGAGGGGCATCTCAAGCCTCTGTGCGTTGATGCGCTGAGGCGCATATTCTATCTTTGCGACAAAGACCAGGACGGATATCTCAATGAACAAGAAATGAGAGACTTCCAAGCACGTTGCTTCGACAAACCTCTAACAGCGGACGATCTAGACAATATCAAACTCAGTATCTCGAAATCGTTGCCCACGTCCGAATTAGAAAAAGGCATTGACCTGCCAGGATTCCTGCAATTAAACAAGCTTTATGCTGAGAAGGGCCGCCATGAAACTATCTGGATTATCCTCCGAAAATATCACTACACTGATAGTCTCAGTCTCGAGGACAAGTTTATTCGACCCAAGTTCGATGTTCCAGAGTACTCGTCGGCCGAGTTGAGTCCTGCTGGTTATAGATTCTTTGTGGATCTCTTCTTGCTGTTTGACAAGGACAATGATGGTGGTCTCAATGACCAAGAGCTCGAGGCTCTGTTTGCCCCAGCTCCAGGGCTTCCCAGTTCCTGGACCGATTCGTCGTTCCCCTCCTCGACTGTAAGGAATGAAGCTGGGCATGTCACTTTACAGGGCTGGCTGGCTCAGTGGAGTATGACAACATTCATCGAACCCAAGACAACTATTGAATATCTTGCGTATCTTGGGTTTGAGCCTCCGAATCCCAAGGAACCCATCACCGCAGCACTCAAGATAACCAAGCCTCGTAAGAGAAGAAGACGTCCTGGTCGGGTTGAGCGTAACGTGGTCCTCTGCTACGTTCTTGGCGCATCAGGAGCAGGCAAATCCGCTCTCCTCGACTCATTCCTCAACCGCCCGTTTGATGGTCTTTACCATCCGACCATCAAGCCACGCCGTGCTGTCAACAGTGTCGAGCTGCCTGGCGGAAAGCAAGTATATCTCATTTTGGAAGAGCTCGGAGAGCTGGAGCCTGCAATCCTTGACAACCCGGTCAAACTGGATGCTTGCGATCTTATTTGCTACGCCTATGACTCGTCTGACCCCGACTCGTTCTCGCATATCGTTGATCTACGGAACAAATACACGCACCTTGATGAGCTCCCCTCGATTTATACTGCTCTCAAGGCCGATAAGGACAAGACAAACCAACGCTGTGAGCTTCAGCCGGATCAATATACTGCCTCGCTCAACATGAGCCTGCCGTTACATGTGAGTGTCACCTGGGGTAGCATCAGTGAGCTTTTTGTAGGTTTTGCAGATGCCGCCACAAATCCTAGTACGGCTTTCCCCAGAAGCAATGAAGAGGGGCCTGATCGGACCAGTCTGTACATTGCGTTGGGCGCCACAGCCTGTGCAGGAGTTGCTGCTTTGACGATATGGCGGCGGGCAACGAATGCTCTTTAATCAGTGTCACAGTTGAGCAGATGTTCACCGGGCCTTGGCGGGTTTTGAAGAGGAGTTCATTACTTAAGAAGAGGACAGACATTGCACACCATTCAGAAATAAGCATGATACCCAGCTCCATCAAAAATACATTTTATCACATAGATATATATCAACAAACATCGTCTTTTCTTATTTTGATCGACTTGCCCTAGGGATAGTGGGCGTCGTTTCTCCTGTATATGAGCCAAACTCCTTAACACCAAGCCCATGATACCGCCCCCAATGTCTTGTACCGGTACAGAAATTGTTAGACCTTGTAGAAGCAAAAACCGACGTAGAAACTAGCAGCTTCCATCTCCTCATTGGATACCAGAAGAGGGCCTCCACCACGCTCCCGTACGCCCATGCGCTCGCTCAGGGGACCAAGTTCGCGGTCATCCTTCTCCGCCTCCCAGATTTCAGGAAAGGTACGGTGAAACTGCAACTCAAGGTTGTAGTCCTCGGCGAGAGCACGGAAGGCCTCCCAAGGCACAACATACTCAGGCACCTCCTCTACAGCTTCGTCCAGAAAGAAGTTATATTTCCAGCCGAAGGCAGGTCGAAAGACACCATCATCAGGAGTTTTTCCCGGGAAGCGCACACGATAAATCGAGTTACCCCATTCAGCAGTCGGTTCCTCCTCGCCCTCTTCCAGCTCGCCATCCTCTGGCTCTGTTTGTTGCGGTGTTGTCGAGCCATCGCCGTTCTTTTCTTCGCTCTGCTTGGCTGCACGCTTGACAGCAGCCTCCTCGTTGAATTTACGGACTCGCTCGCCCAGAACATCAGAATTAGGGATGCAGCCGATGAAGCGTCCTCCTTTCTTGAGTGCTCCAGCGACGTTGCGGAGCATGTTACGCGCATTCTTTTCCGACTCGAAAGCATAGTGCATAGAGAACATCATGCTGACGACGTCGAAACCTCGGCGATTCATGGGCGAAGGGTCGAAGCCGACTTGTTGGATGATGTCGAGGTTCTCGATGGACTCGCCGAAACAATCTTTAACGTGGAAACGGGCGTCGAATAAGCGCGATGCCGGTCGTCGGTGTCCGCCTCGTCCGCCTCGCCCGCCACGGCTACCCAGTGTGCGGTAGCGGTCGCGAGCTTGCTCAATACTCACGTCAGCGGGATCGAGTCCAACATAAAGCTGAATTGGCTGAGGAGCCTGCTGCCATTTGTTGAGATCGCCGCCCTTTCCACATCCCATATCCAGTACAAGTAGGTCCTTACCACTGGAGCGTCCAGCTTCGCGCGAACCAGGGGCGTGGTCTTCATCGGGTGAATAACGCTGAATGATGCAGCTCTTGATCCAATTGTTGAAAACACGGAGTCCTTTGATCTTGCTGTCTCTTGTTCTCCAGTCGCGACCGCGCTCTGGTACGTTGTTGTAGTGGTGTCGCACAAGATCACTGTTGTTTCGTATCCTCTCCTGTTCAGCTTCGGCGGCTTCCTCCGCAGCAGCTTCGCGTTCTCGTTCAAGCTGGCGCTGTCGAATAGCCTCGCGCTCAGCCTCCGAGATGCGCGCACGCGCGCCGGGTCGCTTCAGCTTTCGAGGTTGTTCGGATGGCGAGAGGGCGCGCCGCTTTGCTGGCTGAAGTGACTTGGCGTTGTATGGTTGGGGTAGATCATCTTGAGGTTCGTCGTGGGCAGGGCGTTTGCGGTGGTTTCGCTCATCGCCGTCGTCGCGATCAGAGTCTCGACCCATTTCTGACAGCTTCACTCGTGCTTTTCGTGATATATATGTCGATTGATGTTGCAACGTTAGATGCGAAGCTGGATGTTGAAGTTTTTGGATTGAAACGGAAATGGATATGATGCAAGTTCTGTATCTAATCTCAGTGTTGCAGTGGTGTAAGGGTGCTCGGTCCATGCGGTCCAGTTGCATCAGCATACCCTGCACCTGTTGTTTTTCTGCCGCTTTGCAACCTGTAGGTAGTCTAGTGAATGATAACTTACGTACTCTGTGTCTCCAGAGAATGCTATTACCTTTTTGCATTTAAATCAATCTGATTTCATGTTGGTCATGCTAGACTATGTCGATGGGAAAAGGGAGAGTATCTTACCAAGGAAACCTATTACCTGCTACCTACAACTTTAGCTAGTGTTATATGGATATTTTGAGAGCCAGACTACCAGTACCTAAGCAACGCCAGATATGGTAAAGAATTGGGGAAGTATTGAACCCTTGATGATATTCTACTATGTTGTTGGCTACCAAGCATCAGGTGAGGCCGAAGCACGACCTGAGAATTACCACTGTGCAACCTACCTCTAATAAGGTAGGTATTCTTACCAATTCCTTTGCTCACCAGAGGTGCCTGAGTTGAGCTGAGTGCTTGAGGTACGTACCAGTCCATCAGTGCGTGTCCCGCTGGAGCCTTGCAGCACAAAGTCGCCCTAGAAAGACCCCCCCCACTGTCGCCTCGCCATCCAATCCAATTGTCATTGGATTGCTGTACCTGCTCAACACCAAGCTCTACCGGCCTATCTCTGAGCTTCTCTCGTCATCCATCCGCCAAACCACAACCACAACAGCATCAACTTCAACAGCCAACAGCGATCAACGTCATCATCCCAGAGCTTTGGACAACCACAGATTTAGCACTCTGCGCTTAAGACAATTCACACACTCTCGAACGACAACGACCGCCGTAATCATGGGTTCCGACCCCCAGTACGCGAAATGGCCATTGCTGCCTCTGTCGCAGCACGTTTTCACCCTCACAAATGGTTACGCCACTAAAATTGCGCAACAAGCTGCTGTAAAGGCTCTCCAAGATGCTATCGCTCAGGACAAGATGGCCCCTTTCTATCGATATCTTGCCCATCCACTCGACGGCGTCCTCAACACTCTTGGTGAGGGTGGCGCTTCCGCTCCTGGACGACCTCTCAGCAGAAAGTCCAGTCTTGTTGGAATGATTGCTACTAAGCCTGCCGCCACCATTGTCAGCCTTCCCTGGGACGAGGGCCTTTACAACCAGCTGAAGGAAGATAATGATCGGGAGCTGCAAGAGTTACAGAAGGAGGAGGATGACGCTGTTGAGCAAGCTGGTGACACCGAAGTCATGGCTGCACAGGGGAAGCGAGCTGAGTTCTGGGCTCGTGTAGGAGACAAGGTATGTTTGTTCTCACACAGAAACTCAGGTTCAAGCAGCAAGTTGACTTCGTCTGCTAACACCCACCAAGGACAAGGCCATTGCCGCCTACGAGAGCCTCTCCGAAAAGACGGGCATCCTCGGTACCAAGATCGACCTCGTCCTTGCCATAATACGCATGGGTCTCTTCTATGGCGACAAGCCTCTTGTCAAGAAGCACATCGAACGCGCCAAGTCTCTCGTCGAATCAGGCGGTGACTGGGACCGCCGCAACCGTCTCAAGGCCTATGAGGGTCTGCATCTACTCACACTTCGCTCCTACAACCTCGCTGCGCCTCTACTGCTCGACTCCCTCTCCACATTCACCAGCTATGAACTCTGCACCTACTCCAACCTCGTCGTGTACTCCGTTCTTGCTGGCTCAGTATCCCTCAAGCGAGTCGATTTCAAGTCCAAGGTTGTAGACGCACCTGAAATCAAGGCTATCCTGGGTGATGGTGAGGACAAGCTTCTGGCTCTCAGTGGTGCCATCAGTGCTGGACCGGGTGCTGATGACACTACTGGTGCGAAGGCTCCCAAGACGGCCACCGCTGCTGTCAACCTGACCACGTTGGGTACCAGCACGGAGCAACCCGAAGCTGAGATGGCCATTGACTTTAGCCCTCTAGCGCTGCTCGTTAGTAGCTTGTACAACGGAAACTACAAGACCTTTTTCAAGTCTCTCGCCGAGGTCGAGGAGCAGTTCCTGAACCAGGATCGCTATCTTCACGAGCACAAGAACTGGTTTATTCGGGAGATGCGACTTCGCGCCTATCAGCAGCTTCTTCAAAGCTACAGAGTTGTTGGCCTGGAGAGCATGGCCAACGACTTCGGAGTCACTGTTGACTTCCTCGATCGGTATGTCACACGTTACGCAATCTCATGAATGAACACAACCTAACTGATTCTCTACTAGTGACCTCGCCCGCTTCATCGCTGCTGGACGTATCCCCTGCACCATCGATCGCGTGACAGGCAAGGGTGTGATCGAGACAAATCGCCCCGATGACAAGAACAAGCAGTATCAGGATGTTGTGCGACAGGGTGATCAGCTCATCACAAAACTACAAAAGTACGGCCAGGCTGTGCGACTGAGGGGTAGTGAGAGGGCATAAACGAGGCGATTTATAGATGAAGAAGCTGGTGCTTGGCTTTGTCATGCCGTAGTGGGGGATAAAGCGAAGAGACAGAGAATAAGCCCACGCCTTGACCTATTTACTTGACTGTACAGATATGATATGATATGTTACGTTATGGATTAGACAAGCCATTGCGGTAATAGATTGGCTGGGTTCCTCATGAGGAGAGCCAGAAAAATGGGCTGATCTGATATTGCCCCCCTTCCACACCGAGGTGACAACTGCGGAGTTAGCTGCATGTGTTTGAATGATATGATATTAAGCATACAGCTAAGAATCGATCTACCCCAGTCTTCTTCTCTGGTACCTGCGCATACAAGCAAGGGTCAGAATCGGAAGATTAACAGCACTTGTCTACCCCGGATTTTTCTGTTGTGTTCCCGCAGGATCACAGTTTTGATTGAGGTGAGATGGGACACACCGTATTGACATGTAACAAAAATGCTAGATTGATGAACTTCTGTCCAATACCTATCAAGGCGCTAAACTATGCAAAACGATTTCCTGTTTGATAATCCTAAATTTTATCTCTTTCTCCTCCGCACGCCACATTGTCGCTCCGTGCCGAACCCTCGGCCCCGGACCACCGAACCCCTTGGGGCCCCGCTCCAAGTCCGGCTTCGCGACAGGCGTAGCGGGGGTTCGACTTACTATGAATACTGCGCAACTGCGACTGATGCTTCATCGGTATTTCTCGAGGAACTCCTTGTGGAACTTGACGATGCTGCCAACCCACTCGGTGCCAGGCGCTAGGAAGGTTGTTCTGAAGTGCAGGGTCCCCTCTTTCTGACCAAAGCCTGAGCCGGGAACGACACAGATACCAGTGGCCTCGAGGAGACGCATGCAGTAGAACTCATCTGGGCTTCGACCCTCTGCCTTGGCAGCCTCGGCGGCCTTCTCGGGCAGGTTGATAGTGGGGAAGAGGTACATGGAGCCCTGGGGTTCGGCGCATTCAACTCCCTCCATCTGAGAGAAAGCCTTATGAAGAGCGGTGGCACGCTCTTGAAGGCCGGTGAAGATGCCATCGTACTCCTTCTTGTAAAGCTCGTGTGAGGGCTCACCCGGCTTGGGAGGGTTGACCATCAGCTCAACGAGGCACTGACCAATAACAGGGGCGCAGAGCATGATGGAAATGAACTTGTAGATGTTGGCCTCAACCTCGGCATCGAAGTTGACAAGCTCGAAGTAACCTCCGCGGTGACCACACTCGCCAACCATGCCCTTGGAGACGCTGTGAAGAGAGGCGAGCTCGAGGCCGTCAAACTTACCAGGTTTCTCCTCCTGAAGGGTGCGGAGGACAGCCTTGAAACTATGGAACTTGCCAACAAAGACATTTGTCTGGTAGACCTCGTCGGCCATAACAACTAGGTTCTCCTTGTTGGCGAACTCGAGGACAGCACGAATATCCTCCTCGGGAAGAGAGGCACCGGTAGGGTTGCCAGGGTTGATGATGACAATGCATCGAACGTCAATGCCATCAGCCTTGGCCTTTTCGTATGACGCACGGATGGTGTCGACGTCGGTACCCCAGTTCTTATGCTCGTCCAGGAGGTAAGGAACAGCGGTGGCGTCCAAGAGGGAGAGAGTAGCAGTGTAGAGAGGGTACTGAGGAATTGGAATAAGGATGCCAGTTTTAGGTGAGGCGCAGATGACGTTGAGAAGGGTGTTGACACCGGAGGAGGCACCGGCGGACAGGTAGATGTGATTGGGATCTGCAGGGAAGCCATCGCGACCTGAGACAAGTTAGTAACACAGCAGAAACAGATGCGACGGCAGAACACACGCTCAATAAACTGGGCGATGCTATCGCGGATAGCAGGAACACCAGTGCTGGCACTATAGGCACCAACGGAGCCGATCTTGCTCAGGAGGAACTTGGCGCGCTCGATGACATCGGTCTGGTAGCCAAAGTGCTTGGTGAGGGCCTCCTCGCTCTGAAGAAGTAGCGGGTTCTCGAGAAGACTGGCGACCTGGCGGAAGAAGGTGATCGGCTTCTGGTCGAGCTGCTGAGGGTTGCCAATGTTTGCAGAAATAACCTGCTCGAAGGGAAGGTCGCCGGTATCGCCCTTTGCGATCTTGGCTCGGTATTCCTCGGACTTGACAGCAAGTTCACCACGAACGGCGTACTTGGCAGCGACGACTCGCTGGTTGATGTTCTCTGAAGTCAATCTCATCTTGGCAGGATAAGTAGAGAAGAATGAGGTAGAGGAGGGAGAAATCGGGGTATAAGGATAAATGTGACGATGGCAGTGGGGAGTAGTAGTAGTAGTAGAAGCAGAACTTTTTGGCGGGGTGAGTAAGGGTCGCGGGGTAGATGTGGCAGTAATAGATTTACTCCAAACGCAAGCACGGGGGCCAATCTTATAGTCTGTGTAGATACCAAAAAAAGTCGAACGAGTTAGCAATTGAATCATACAATATTTATAAATCAAATAAGCAAATAGTCAGTGCTTTTGCAGGCCTGAGGCTTGCGTCAAGGGGAGAGAGAGCAAGGTGAGAAGTGAGGTGAGGTGAGGCAGGTATCATACAAGGATGAGATAGATACCCGGTAAGAGAAAGAAGAGGAGGAGCATACAGTGAGAGAGTATTACACCAGAACAACACTATTGTCGGTGTAAGAGCGTATCGTGAACTAGCCTATGATCAGAGAAAGAAGAAGCTCGACTGAGTCAGGAAGAGAGGGTAGAGCCTGATACAAATAGATCAGGCAGACAAGGCGAGACAAGAAAAAGACTCGGCTCAAAACTAATCTCTAATAGAAATTCTCTTGTAGACAAAAGCATGCGGACATGGTAGCAGATGGATTTTACTAAAGCAGAGCAACGAAAAGAAAAGAAAATCAAAGCAAAGCAAAGGCCAAAACCCCTTCACTACCTAACTAATCCACTCTCACCCACTCACACAACACACATCGCCATCGCCATCGTAACCTTGGGCCGTAGCGCAATCCACGTCTGGGGACGGATGGAGACCCGGAGTGGATGCAGATTGTGCTGTTGTCGACAAACACCTCAAGCAAGATCAAATCATGGGGTCCCCAAAATCAGCGCATTCTGCTTGTGATTGCATGACTTGAGCGCATTGTCCATGACGAGGTAGACAAATTGAGTGGCTTCAACCCAATCCGATCAACGGACGACATCCGGGGCGCCTTGGGGGAGAGCGTGGAGAGAGCGTGGGTGACCTGGAGACAAGCAAGGGTGCTCCAAATTGGACATTGGGGTTGATTTTCGAGGCCTGGAGCCGGGACCTCGGAAGGGCACAGACTCAGACTCAGACTCATACAGACGCAACTGGCGCCGATTTTGGTTGCTGCACATGACCATGACTGAAATTCATGATATCCTCTCTCCCGGTCTCCGGGCACTTTGTCCGAGGCCATCGGAAGGCTCCGAATGTTGATAACAAAAAAAGAAATACACGGCAGCAGAATAGTAGGTACTCGAGCTCCCGAGACCAGCCGGACCCTATCTCGGGTACAACACCGCTCTTCGGCATTCCGCTCTCATATCAGAAGAGAAGCGAAAAAAGAGGCGGCTGAAAAAGGGCATGATAAAACGTAATAGGTTGAAACAGAATATGGATAACAAGGTGCAGGGGTAATGTAATGACAGTGCACCTGCACCAGAAGCCATGAAGGACAGTTATAAGAGATCCAATCGAACGACGTAGTGACTTGCGCCATATCTCTCGGCTGCCTTTCTTTGCCTTGCCTCCTAGATCATCTTCCAAGACCATCTCCCGCTTCACAGGGACCGGACCGGCCCTGCAGACTAGGGCGCAGATGTGTGTAAAGCAAAAACACGCAATTGGACGAGACGATAAAGAAAACCCAGAGAAATCTTCCAGAGAGGTTCTCAGAAACACGTACCTGAGGAGGAGGGGTGTAGGGTGCTCGCGCATCGTTGACCAGGCTCGTTGACCTCAGGGCTAGCAGCCAACCTCGAAGATTTTAAAGACGGCTGACATCGCAGCGTCTGGCCGAAGCGGACCGACGCCACGGGATTTCGACGGACTAGCATTAGATGTTGACGCCAGGAAATATATTCTGTGGTATCTTGTCCTGGCCGAAGCTGTGGAGGCGTGGAGTTTTGATACGGAACGAAACAAGGGTGCTAGCCGCTTGGACGGTAGTCGAAAAAACTGCCGCTTGTAATATAAGTACGTGCAGGAAGTAAAAAAATAAAATAAAAAATACCCAAGGCTTAGAAGGTTGGGAAGCCAGAGACTGATTGTGAAGCGAAAGTCACTCTGTTATCTGGCTACCTACCTACTAAGGTAGATAAGCTACTCACTAGGTACCTTTTGAGCTAAGAGATCATATAAGATCCCATCAAAACGCTATCACCTCGCCGCTGTTAGGTCTCGCTTACTCCCGTGACTGGGAGCTCTAGGGCGCAGATATATCTGGGAGTCACCGCAGACCCGATGCCGCAATTGTGATTCTTGACGAGAAAATAGAGAGAGCAGAGCGAAACAATGTGTTGAAGGCAAAGAGGGGCAAATGACCACAATAAGTTTGTTGGGGTTGTAAGAGCCAAGATTAAGATGGTCACGCTTGGGTCATCAAATGCACGCTACCTAGATAATCTCTGTGCAATATTCACCTCTGAGATTGAATGCTTGGGACAAGTACGTTCTGGCTTTTTATACCGCTTGTTGAGGTTTGTCTCTCAAAGAAATTTGCCCGATATCGTGGTTGGTGACATTATGTGCAAGGGTTTAAATAGTCAAAATCACCGGTCTCGGATCAAGTACAGTAATCTTATCTTCTCAGAAGCAATGGGTCTTCCCTAAAGGCCTTGGTTGTATAGTGATACCAAACATTATTTAGCCATGTCTTGATAACTATAAATATCTTCTATATTATCCTTTATTAACTGCTATAAAATGCTGACTATTATAGTAAGTCTCTAGATATTAAGAACTACTATCGTGATTATAAGATTCTAATAGAACCACTTAGGTATATACATAATAGTGCTTAAGTAGCTGGATAGAATTACTTCCGATGTATATTACTAGATCGAGACGATAGAACTATAATACCCATAGAGGATAATTAATAGTCTCCAGCCTCTCACGACTTTTTACAATTAAGAAGTGCTTTATTTTGATCATATCCCACTTCGCTTCTTCATCAAGTTCACTATAATATTATTCCTATACGAAAGGGTGCTCGACCGTTATAATATGTTTAGATGGAGACGCTTTCGGTCTGTCCTGGGCCGTGCTAAGGAGAAAGCAATAGGTGAACCAGCAAGATCAAGGAGTGGCACGGGCATCGTGGGGTCCGATTCAGGCAGAGCGAAGCGCACCTCACGACGGCAGGAAGAGAACAGAATGCATTCAAGAATCGTCCATGGCCATGCATTCCCATCTCTGTCCTTACTTCAAGTTTGTATGCCATTCCTTACCTGTTGTCAAAAGTTGCTGATCTAGCCGCAGTTAACTCACTCGGCTTGTGTCCCAGGTCCCGGGACTTAGAGGGTTTCCTGCTTCCATGTTTGTTGCGTTGTATAGGTGATGGCTTGCCGGATATGAGAGCAACCTAGAGGTCATGCAATTGCTGCTAGATAAGGGACGTCCTCGTTTTCAGTTTTCCTTCCAATGGCCTCCCTCAGTCGCCCAGCTCCAGGACGGCACCTGAAAATGCGACATGGACCCCTTCGGTACTCGCAGTACTGAGGTGTTAAGGGATAAGAAGGAAACTGGAAACAATTGAAGGCAACTTGTCTGCAATTCAAACCCGAGCTTTTTAAGCATATAGGTGTCGCGAAGATTGAGCCCAGCATTCAACACAGCCTTTGCTGATTCGTTCTAATTAGTAAGCGCTCCTACCCACCGAGAAGATTAATGAGGTGAGGTGAGGTGGGGTTAAATATCGATTTCAGGTGAGCATTACGGCGCTACGTTTTGCCGACAGCCGCCTAACGGCGCCAGTATCCGTAAATTCTCTACTATCACGATGACTGACGTACAGCAAGATTAAGCCATCTGATCCACGTCAATTAAAATGGCAAAGAAGGGTAGGCACATACTCTCACGACAACTCAGTTACGCTGTTGCTGACTCTGCTCTCTTATAGCCAAGGCTCGCCTGGTGCATGCGCGCCTCGTCTCCATGGCCATGACTGGCTTCTTCTATACCTTCAAGCGTCCCAGAACCGCACCCATGATGAGCATGTTAAAATACGATCCCATCGGTACGCCCTGACATACTGAAATTTCCTAGAGCTATCAGCTAATCCGTTATTGGCAGTGCGTAAGAAGGTGTTGTTCCTTGAAACCAAAAAGAGGAAGTGAAAGCCACCCAACCTCACTCCATCATACCTTATTCGATACAAGAACCCAACAATCGAGTTTCTTGCGTGAGCTAGACTTGGCTCTTTGAATGCAAGCCACCCCGTGCGCGCCATGTAACACTACACTAAAGAGCATCATTGGAGTCTTGGGCATCAGGATTCTCCCTCTTCGAAATACGACTATACATGTACAACATAGACCAGAATATTGTCCTTATGATATGGCTGCATTCGTATGCCACTGAATTTAAAGACCAGACTATCATAAAATGTGCTTGCCTTGTGCGCGAGCTCTGTCTAGGTATTTGGATACAAATGATGAGGTGAAAAATTGTTATTCCATCCACCATTCACGCATTATCTTCTTCAGATCGTCAATTGCCCACCATAAGTCTTCCACAAAGTTAAGCCTTCACATTTTGTTCACCAATGCTCCCCAAGAATTGATAGATCTAGTAATTAGCGAAACTGCGCAGTCCCCAGGCCCATAACATTACTACATCATGACGATTACCTGTAGTCTTTTCGTTTGTAAGAATATTAGTTAGACTGCTTCGAGTACGTCTTTCGGATCACATGGCGTGTTCGAAGCAACAAAGGCCTGTCTATACTCTCGGCTTGCGAGTCGGCTGGCGCTTCATTCGGTTTAATTCGTTTAACGGGAGAGGCGAGATCCTCTTCCTCGTCCACAAAGGAGATACCATGCTTTTTCCCGATACAACCATCATCCTTGCCATTTGGCAGAATTTCTTTGGCAAAATCCTCCATGGTAGGGAAGTCCCAGTTAAGACGTGCAGGCTTTGGCTGAATTAAACCCGACCGAATCTGTTCAACCATCTCGGGGTTGCCACAGTCTGTAGTTGAATTGACTTTAGCCATCACAGACCTATTGTATTGACTGCTGTTTGCAGGCGGCCTGATCGTTTCGGTTTCCTGCGTCGAGGCAGTCGAAAGCCGTAGGATAGATCGTGGATTAGAGCCTTCTCGGCGCCTCGCTTGCTCCTGTGTTACCGACGGCGCCGGCGCCGGTGAAGATGCTTCCAATACCGGGCTGGCTACGACGACTTTACGACGGTATCTTTCTCCCTGGAAATGTAAATCAAGGGTAGTGAGATCACTTAGACTTGTCAATCCCTCCATGTCAGTACTCTTCTCTTGAACAGACTCTTCCGAACCGTGCTCATTAAAGTAAGCCGACTGAGTTCCAGTCTCACTTCCCCGTGGTGCATGGGAGCCGACAGGCTGCGATACGACACCCAGTTTCTCATTAACCCAATGGCGTTCTTTGCTCAGGTATAAAGCGGTAGATTGCATTACCTGATTAAGATCAACCATTTTGTTGAATGTTGTGTTAAGACTTTCCACCCTAGGAACCCGCTCAGTCATCCTTTGTAGCTGATTCTTCAAAGCATCGATTGCTTTGAGATCTTGGAGTTGTCTTTGGAATAGTTCTCCATTTACACTGGATTCGCCCTCCAGAGTAGCAAGCTGTTTTTGTAGATCGTGAGTTTTCTTACGTTCTTCAGCCAACGTCTCGCGTAACAACTGAGACTCTGGACCACTCGATGACATTCCTTCGAGCTGAATCTTCACTTGCTGAAGATGTGCATCTACTGTGGCGTGCATGGCTTCAGAATTTGAAATCTCTTTCTCCGAAGCAACCCTTTCCTCCTCAAGCTTTGTCGTGAATGTAGTTTTGATCTCACAAATAGTTGCCTGCAAGTATTCTTTGGCCTGCTCGTCGTTCTCAAGCATGGTAGTTTTCATGAGATCGAGCTTCTTAGACCATTCTTGAGAGATCTGATGCAGAGTTTCCTCCAGATCCCCGATTCTTGAATCACGATCTTGAAGCTGTTTGGCCAACTTGTTGCCAATATGAGTTTGAAAACTTTCTTGCCAAACCGAATGATCAGTAGAAAGTCTAGCTAAACTCTTACTGGTTTCGTCGCAGGTCTTCTGGGTCGCGAGAGTTTTGGCAGAAATGTCTCCTAGATGCTCAACTAGAGCTTGGTGGGTTTTCTCATGCCACTGCTGACCTTTCGATTGAGTCTCCTGCTGATCGGCTACGTTGTTATGCAGCTTCTCGAAGTGCTCCTGGATGATGTCCTGAAGAGATCCGGCTGACTGTTTTGCGTCGCTTTGAGACGAGATAATCTTCTGTATCTCGGACATCAAACTGGAACTCGATTAGTGCATGAAGAAAATGAAGCTAGAGATAAGAATCACATACCGGGACACAATGTTTGTTTCTAACCTATCCGCCATCATCTTGACCTCTTCATTCGTTAGTTGACCACTACTGCGCGACTCCAAATGATTTTTCATCAACTCGAGTCTACATGATTGTTAATAAGATCCATTCAGGAGATATGCTGGCTTACTTCTCCAAAAGGGTATCTGTTAGCCTTCCTTGTTTCTCACTCCACTCATTGTACTTCTCGTTGTTTTGCTTTAGTGAGCACATGTCAGAACGGCATGTTTTCACCTCATCCAGTAAGCTTGATTCCGTTTTTAGACGGTTCTGAAGTTCAGTCGCTGCTTCCCTTTCTCGATTTAATTCCTTCTCCTGATTTTCAAGCCTCAGTTGTAGCTCCGAAATTGTGTGGTTTTCTAAGCAATACAGTCAGTCTCTGGTTGTGATAAAACATGATCGGTGATGTTACGTTTCCGTGCTTCTTGCTCAGACTCAGATCGATATTTTTCAATGCAAGATTTGAGTTCTTCGCGCTTCCTGTGACTGGCCTCCAGTGCTAGCTCAACTGCTTTCGCCTCTTTCTCGCGCCTGTCTCTCTCCTTTTGCAGCTCATTGTTCGCTTCTTTGTGAAGACTACGAGCCCGTGAAAAGAGATCCTGCTGTTCTTTAATAGCTTCATTAAGTTTTGCCCGATGTTTACGATATTTTTCTTGAGTGGCTGCCTCGTGATCTCGAGATTTGACCAAGTCTGAGCGAAGAGACTCAATCTCACCCTGTAATCTTTGGGTCTCCTTTTCCGCCAGAGATCCTTCTTCTTGTAACTTATCAAGGCGACTATTCGAATCTCTAATCGCGGAGTCTTTTTCCGATATGAGTTGCAGCGATTTGTCTAAAGCCTTCTTAGCGCGCTGCAATTTGTCCTCAAGAAGCGCAATCTCTTGAAGGGCCTCCTGACGCTCAGCTTCAGCAATCTGTATACACTCATTCCAGTATTCAGCCACGTTCTGCATTGCAATCTTCTTTCGGTCAGGCTCAAACGTTGGATGGGGATAGACTCTCTGTTTGGCAGAGCGCTTTCTGGAGATATTGCTGCTCCTGGAAACCGGGCGATCATTGTTTCTGACGGAAACTCTTTGGTATTTAGATGACGACGGGGGTTGAGTCGGCCAGTGACCACGGGATACACGATTTCGAGACTTTGTAGTGGCCATGGGAGTCTGGGGAACAGGGGTTTCCAGATCACCACAAACACTGGAAGAGGATGCTTGATGTGAGACTTGGCCAACACGTGTAATATGTGGAAGGGGAAGTTTTAGATCTTCTAGTCGGCACCCTAGACTTGAGCTTTAGCGGGAACGAGCATTGAACCTCACGATTTGTAACTCACCATGGCCTTTGATGTGAGGTGGAAAAATGTTCGTTTGTTTTCCCATCTGTTGAGAGGCTTGAGCTTTGGTAGCCTTTTTACCGAAGCGAGAAGCATCAAAGATGGATCCAGTTCCTGTTGGAGGTGGTGCGCTCATATTAGAAGCTTCCGACATGTTTTCATGGGAGAGCCCCGAGCTGTCGATACAGATGACTGATGCTTCATGAGGGCTTTCTCGCGTAGATGGTTTTCCTAGTGGAGTCGTTGCGTGCTTCGAAGAATTATCCGACCGACCAGTGAGGTTTTCATCGTAAAAATGAGAGGAACTCTCAGAGGGGACTTTGCCACCTGTTAGACCAAGCTCAGGGAGGTCTAAAGGTGCTGCAGGCCTTTTGATCTGGGCAGAGGCTTGTAGTGGACTGGGTGGAGAGTGTTCAGCAGGTGTGTTTGTTGGCATAGGGAAGAATTGGGAAGTATCGGTAGCTTGAGGCAGCTCAGGTTTAGGTCTCTGCGAGAACTGTCCAGGGCGAAGAGGTTTCTTTTCGGTAAAGCAGAACCCTTCGGCCATTGTTGATGTCGAAACCTCCTCTCTCGGTACCGAGAACTTCCTGAGACGAAGCTGATTCAAAAGTGTATTAGGGGCTGCCTGAGAGTCCGGTATGGTCGATCCGAGTTTTTCAAAATCTCCTTCATCTTCAACATGTCGAAAAGAGACCAGGCTGTTGCTTCTACTGAATGGCGTTTTGAGTCTCGGGTCTGGTGAGGCGGTCATCGGCAACGGAGTAGCTGGCAGGCCAGCTAAACCTCACGGCTTAAAAAGAAGATATGTGTTACGTTGAGATGGGAAAGGGTATCATTGACTCTGAGTAGAGGGGTGATATGAAGAAGCTGAAAATGACAACCTGAGTTTGCAAAGAAGCTAATTATGAAATTTCCTAAACTTTAGGTTTGCTTGTATCCTCCTTCTCCTCTCAGTCGTCCCTCCAACATTTATCCACATAGATGTAGGAAGGTGTTTATGATGCGGCTTCCAGTTGGAGTTTCCGACAAATGGGTTTAGGGAAGCTGCACCTGCCTGGACTGTGCAGGCACAGTTATTCATTGCCCATCCTACCCCGTGGTGCCTGCAGACTTTAAGCGGAATCAGGTACATCTCAAAAGTTTCGGAGTACTAAGCTACCTAGGGGGAACATTGGGAAAGATGCCTTGAGGAGGAAACTACCTTCCTACCTACCTAGTAGTAGGTAGCGAAGGGAATTCCTCATGTTTTCTAAACCGTTACTGGATGTGTTCCTTCTTCTGACCTTCAAGGTATAAGGTAAGAATTCATATGCCGAACGGATCATTAAGTTTATATTGTAAGTTAGAACGAAGGGTAAAATGGTCAATTGAGGGTGAGGACTAGTTAGACCGATATCCCTCCATAAAGTAGTTCCTGTAATCGTCTGCCGCTGCTCATAGCCTAACACCATCCCTCTAGTGTAACCAACCTCCTTGAACTTTCTACATCAAGCTTATTATCTGGCTTTTTTTTTTGTATGAGAGTATCCTAGAAAGAATTAGTGGCGTGTTACTTTCTGAACTTCGATTACCTTGCACTTCGACTAAACTACAAGTCGCATTCGGAGATGTTCTAAGCAATTTGTGAATGTGACCATGTGTGGTGGTGCTTTAGACTTAAAGAAGTTAGGGTCATATACGATCTTCGGCTATTATACAAGCATCTAACATATACGAAGCCGAAAGAAGGGAACAGTAAAGGAGGCCTCGTTTTTGTATCACACAGCATGGCTGTATCTCTGAGCAGGGTCATAAATCTAATTCAACTGAAACCTCGCGCTTACACCAGATCTAAGATGATGCAACATCGCATCGCCAAGTTTTTCGCTTAGAAGCAAAACCTAGAACGGCGGTTATCTAGAGTTCAGCGTCTTCTTGCCAAGATCAATTTCAAACACCGTCAAAACCATGACAACGGCTGCAGGCCAACTTACACGATAAGTATCTGTAGTAAAGAACCAACGACGTCCCCTGGCGCTTCGCTTCAAAAATGGACGCCAATAATGCATGGGCCACCACTAGTTGATCATTCTCAACCACCGTTATCACCGGCCCAACATCACAGAGTGAAACGAGTTTCCAACACCCACATGCACTACGACTTAATCCCCAAACTAAGGCTTTGCAGAACCAATCCGGCGGCTCATCACTGTGAAAAATATGAAAATATTCCCTTGCGCACAATAACGGCCCTGCATTAATCACCCTTTGGCGCGTGACGAAGTACAGGCATCGAGGTTGATAAAGTCCGGATCTGAAGTCTTATTGGCTGGACCCCTGTTTGAGGCTTCGCCGCTCAGCGCTTCGAGCTGGATTTTCACCAATCACACATGTGCGTGCTACTATATCGCGGTTCCTGCTGCTGTGCTTGAGTCTCGGCCTCGTGATGGAAACCCAATGATGATTCGTCTTGAATACTCGGGACTTGAGAGCCAAGTCGGTATCAAGGATGCCAGGGTTTGAGTACTACGCTTGTGCTTGTGGGGGGACGGAGAACCAAAGATTTGTAGATCTATATACAAGTGGCTGCCCTCGCGAAAGAGGCGGTATCGTTGAAAAAATCCTAGCCCTTCTTGATTTCATGGTACTTTTACTTTTCCATATTTCCAAGGTTCTGTGAATCTTCCTGTGCAGCTTCTTGAGCAGCCATATCCAAACACAAACTCAAAGACAATGTCTTCAACAAGTAACCCCTTTCCACTTGCGTCGGAGAGCTATGATGATAGTGCTCCAAGTGCCGACTCTGGCACTGAGGCGGGTGCTGCTGGCGACAGCTCAGGCAACTCCGTCTCCATCTCTCAAGGCGGCATGATTGCTATCATCGTTGTCGTTGTTGTCGTCAGTTTGATCGGTAGTATGTCTCTCCCTCCTACCAATCATTAACATGCACTAACATTGGTATAGTCTCCACAGCCGCTCTCTTCTTCATAGCAAAGAGGCGCGAATGGACAATGAGAGAGACAATCAGGAAGTCTGCTCGCAAGGTTGTTACGGCTCTCACCCCGCGGAGAACAGAGTTCCCTTCATCAGTCAAAGACGGGCCTGTTCCCTCTCATCGCAACCGTACACGGATTGCTGATGATGATGTCCCTCCAACACCGAGAATTCGACCTGAAGATCTTGAAAAGGGTTTAGCTCAAGCCAAGGCAAAGCGTAAGGAGAAGAAGTGGTCAAGGAAGTGAAAAGCAGCAGCAGAGGGAGATCCTCACTGTGGGTGCAACTGGCAGTCACGGTGGTAGGAGTGGTCATAGGAGTTGTCAGCCACGTATTTGATGGTTGTGGTCTCAAATTGGTGTTTCCAACGGACAGGATCCGGGTATCATCCATGTATAAATAGTAACCTTCCACGCATGGGCTGTCTCATCTTTACTCCACGAACTGAGCATTAACGCCTTTGCTATTTTGATAATGAAATCCAAGCGCCTGTTTTTTTGTTTCTTAGATCCGCCTAAAGGTGTTGCCACTGGCACTGCGTCGAGCAGCTCCAGTTCGCTTATCCCGAGGTTCAGCGGGCAGCTCCTCCTCTCTCTTCTTCTGCTTTCTCCTTGACTCTGGAATGAAGGACACTTGACGCTCACCCACAACTTCTCCCCGAGCTTGGTGAGTGCGCCCCGACTTCTGTTGTCTCGAGCCAAGCGCCGTGTCCTTGACAGCGCGGCCCTGGTTGCTGGTTGATGACACACGCATGACAACGTCTTCGTCTTTGGCCTTTCGTCTTGGTGCTGGTACTGCCTTGTCCATATCTTCATCACTGGACGCATCATCGTCAGAGTCCTTGCCCTGATAACGGGCCGGGGCCTTCGAATCGGTCTGCTGCCCCACGGCGGTGCTTGGGTTGAGAGCACGGAACTCTCCAGTGGTCTCATCCACCTGGAAGGCTTCATCTTCGAACATCTTGCTGAAACGGGAATCGCCAAGAACACCAACATTTGTGTCGACCTCAGCTCTGTTCTCCTGCTTCTTGAGAATCTTGTCCACCATCTTCTGGTTGACCTTGACCTTCTTGGTGCCCCTGATTCTGCTTGCACGTTCCTTCTCGACCTTATCCTTGATACGCTTGGTCCTCTCTTCTTCCCAGACATATGGGTTGGCAATCAATCTAGCCTGCTCGTACAGCTTCGAGGCCACAAAGTATCCGTGCATGTAAGGTCGGAGCAGGTTGGTCTTTCCAACCAGGTGGGACAAGCTCAGCTGCTTCAGTTCGGGCAGTGTCAAGAACTTGTAGTTGTCGTATGTTTCGGTGTGCACCTCTTCCGCCATTTCTTCGACCATGTTGTCCAAGAATGAGCACCATTTTGGAGCAGGACCTAGTTGGGGAACAAAGAAAGCATGTTGTTGCTTGCCTTCGTTCGCCGTCATGATCATGCCAGTGTTCTTGCACCACGCAACGTCGTTGATGTCCACGATAGGCTCCACGGACGTCCAAGGATCTCCTGTCTCCTCATCCCATAGCTTGATGATGCGCTTATCCGCCGACAGGATTTTCTTTTCTTGTGATGCCGTTGTCATGTGTATGAGCTTGTGCACAGGGAAACCATATCCTTGATCCTTCTTCATGAGGGGCACAGGCCGTCGTAGGTCGAAAATCTGCATCATGCCGCTCGAAGTGCCAGTAACAATAGAAAGGCCTGAAGGGCTGAAGTCCAATGCTGTAACTTCACCTTCTTGGCCTCCGAGCAAGGCGACCCTGGACTTGGATCGGGGGTCCCAAAACTCAACTGTTCCGATTGAGGTTCCGAAAGCGAGCAAGTTGTGAGTATTCTCTGCGATAGCAGCCGTGTTGACGCTACCAACCCCAATACCTCCTTGTAAACCGCCCCCAGTAAGTTCATCGTCACCACCAACATCAACCTGGTATGACTTCATGAAGCGCCCCAGCTCAAGATTGAGGCGGAACACCTCGCCCTTACCATCGCTATCCAAGCCGACCGCTGGTACAAGAGCCTCGGTAGATTGCCTGTCGTAAACAAGAGCCCGGCCATATCTGGGAAGACGGACTTCGTAATGGCAGCCCATGGGGGTGTGGAATTCGAGGCGGCGATCGGTTTGAAGGTGAAGGGATTTGGAGTAATCGGTTGACAGGAGCTCAAATGAGTGATTGAGGGAGTTGGTATGACGAGCGAAAGACAGCGACAGCTGAGGTAGGTTATGAACATGAATCTGCGGCTTGTATGTACCTGTGCTCATGATCCAGTCACCATCTTCACTGACACGGATGCAGTTACTGGCCTCTTCGAACTCGAAATCCTGCAGAAGCTCGACACGATTCTGGTATTCGGCATCGTCCTTCAAACTTCGCTTTCTGCGTCGCGCAAGCCAGTCGGGCAGAGGTCGGGCACTAGATGCGCCCGAGATTGTGTATACGGGAACGGTTCCCGGATTTGAAAGCTTCATGGTGGCGGTGTTGCAGTAAGACCGCACTGACGAAACTTGGTTGTCGTGCTGAGAGTAATAATGCAAGTTTTGCGATTCACCAGCTGATGCGCCTTGGACTTGGAAAAAAATCAAGGTGAAGAAAAACGACGCCCCACTATCTTCGGTGTGCTCGGTGACTCGCGGTAAAGGACCCCATGTCTAAGGTTGGTACCTCAAACGGACCAAAAACACATACACTCTAACTGCTTCTGTATAAATGCTTTTGCAAAATATTCTACTTATTGATTGAGTATCACAGAGAAAGATAGACCATATATTTTAATAATTGATACCCCAGTTTGCACCGAGTTCTATACTTTATAGACGTCAAGATCCCAAGAACTAACTCACACCATGCTATTTGCTGATCTTTTCTTCTCCTAGCCTAATACGCTCCTATTCAGTCCCTTGGAATTGGCCCTTCTCTACTCCCCTGTTAAACCCGGCCAACAAACCACTTGATTGTCCCTGATTAAGCACTCCCCATCCTAGCTGAGGCCCTTGCTCGTTCCGCCTCCACTGAATTTCCACCTCTGTCAGCGCCTAGTTCGTCGCGACAGACATCATCAAATATCGAACAGACCCAGATCATCGTCACATCGCTTCTTCATGTCCAGAGAATACAACATAAAGCTAATAACTTAGCTGCTACTACTTCTTTCACCACTATTTCGAAAGATTGCCCTACCGACCGAGTCATTTTAGCTCTCCGTGGCACGATCCCCAAGCTGCGACTCAGCACAAGTGTCCGGCTCGTTGAGATGGAGTCTGGGGAGTCAACTGCCCCTACTAGTACTATCTAGACAACCACATCTCGACAACTTATAGTAACCCAAGGCACGGCCACAAAGAAGAAGCAACACGAAGTGTTGGGCCCTTTTAGGCTTGGGCCTCGCCGTCGTTCCTAAGGCCGCATTTACGGTTGCGACTTCGGCACGGCACGGCGAGGAAGTTGTCGCAATGGAGACCGGTGAATATGAGACGAATACTTTGTCGATAGTACGTTCAGGCTACTCTTATACTTCTAGCTTTCCTATAAAAGCCTTTCTATGTCTAACTTTGAATCTTCAGAACAATATCGCGTCGATAACCTTTCGCATCTATGAGCCTCCTCCCGACCAATCGCATGGCTTCCAATCCTCCGCTCTCGAGATTCAAAGTTCTCTTCGCGACCAAGGAAAGCTTGTTTCATATGACGCCGACCGAGTAGGAATATGGATCTTCCAAATCGTCAGCAAAGACGGGACGAGCAAGGCCGTCAATTCTACCCCGGGATCCAGTCTGGAAGCTTCCGGCTACATATTGGGGATGGTGGAGGAGGGTACCCTTGAACCTGTAGCTTTGCAGAAGAGCCGCATTCCAGGAAATACTACTCAAAATGCCCCGAATAACACAGCGTCTACCGCATCCCCTGCCGAGGCGAATAGTCGCAACCCTCTGATCTCACCGACTCAGGTCGCTGGTGGGGCTTTGCCAGAAGGACTGTCGCAAACTTCAGCTCAGGCTACCGACATTAGGACGACGCAGCCAGTTCCAAAGATTATCTACGAACAGTTCATAGTCGCGGTCATTTCCTCGATAGCCTTCGCTTTCTGTAGTCGGTCTCTGGCCATACCTCTGAACTACAGGACAATGTTGATCCCACCTTTGCTAGCCGATACGAATGAACGCGAAAGGGGCTCATTGCAAGCCGATCCCGTCGTTGGCACATTCAAGACATATCTCACTACTACGGGCTCTCTCGTCGTCAGTCTGACTTTCTCTTACTGCAAGAACCTGGCGACAGTGGAAGATGTTCTCACAGGTGATTCCTCTTCGCCAAGTAGCTCGGTGCTGGCTGCCCCTTACGGAGTTTTTGCAACAAAGCAGAATTTTGCCAATGGGGATGGTTCGGATCGAAGCCTGGCACAGACACCGAATACGCAAGCTTTGAGCGTGAGAAGTATTCCGGACACAAACGATTCGCAATGGAAGCACTCATGCCTCAAAGCACTCGAGTATTGTGGGCTCAACCCATCTCAATTCAAGGCGAGCCCCTGGGTCTACCTTCTCATCTCTAAGCCGACTTCGCAAGACGCAGATGGGGAATCTAAGCGATCACGGGCAACAGTTCCCTGGCCAGGATCGCTCTGCTTCCGAAAGAAGCCAATGGAAATGTCAACTACTCACCGTGTTGGTCACACAATGCTCAGTGGCCACGAGGAGTGCCACGATCCCTTGGGAGATGCTCGTGGATGGTTCGCCGGTGCGTCTGAAAGGGAAGAGAGAATCTCCAAACGCAAAGCTGAGCGAATATATGCTGTCTCTAGAGAAGTTAATGGTGCGAACCCCCTAACTCAAAATCTCAATGGGCAGTCTCCTTTGACCATGAGGCGACCTAGCACAGCTGCCGCTGGGGTCATGTATCCAACACCCCCCGGCGCAATTCAGCAACACATTGGCATTACCCCTTCCATGGATGGAGCGATCTCAAGTCCTAATAACCCGCCCCCAACCCTTGCAGTTGTTGATGCTGATATCACGATGCCAACAGCGACACCGATAGCTGATACTGAGAATGACGCCTGGGGAGGCCATCACGAACAAAAGAGAGAACGAAGCGACAGCAACGCTATGGGCGATTCTGACGATGTGATGAACGACTTGGGTGAGGATGTGTTCGGGGATCACGATGTAACAGAGGATGACTTTAATTTCTTTGATGGTCCTGACGGCAACGATATGGACATGGACATGCCGGATTTGCAACCGGCTCCTACTGCACCTGCGCCCCAGGTAATGCCTCCGCCAGTGCTATCGCATCCGGAACTTCGCAAAGCCTTACAGCCGCAACCTGAGGTCAAACCAAAACCAAAACCAACGACTAATGACTCTGTCTTTGCTAAGCCAGAACTGAAGCATGCCAGGAGCTCACTCAATGATGAACTTCACCACAGAATCAAAGTTGAGCGGCCAGATACTGCCAAGCGAGGGTCCAGTCCATTTGACCCTGCTACCGTGTTCAAGCGAGTACGGGCCTCGTTGTCCAGCCCTACCAAGGATGATTTTGCTGTTCAGCCACCCCGGAGAAAGAGTAGTGTTTTCGAAAAGGTCGAGTTCGACCCTAAAATCCCCCTGATTAACAAAAAGTATGAACATGGTGGGGCATTCGACTTCTCAAAGCACCAGAGTAATGGAGATTTGAAGCCGAGTGCTCATAATCTTTCTCGAGATGAGTATCTTGAAGGGCAAGGAAAGTTGAAGCAGACATCCAAATCACTTCTTGGAAACTCTCTCATCAGAAGTTTGACTGGTATTGACGCATCTACTACCCATGCAAGCCCTCAGAGACTGAACGGGCATGACTGGATCTCTGAAGAGAGTGATCTCGAGTCAGACGGAGATGATATAAGTTTGCTTTCTGGTGGCCCAGTTTCTCCCGTTAAGTCCAGTATTAAACGAACCGTTATGGATGATGATGTTCTTTCACAAGCTACAACTTCTAGAGAGACAGAACTGCTAGATGATGTCACTGATGAGCAACTTGCGATCGAGCTCCCAAAACTCTCCAAAACAGAATTACCAGAAATGCTGCTACACCGTTTCTTCTTGGACCCAGAGCCACTTAACGTGGACGTAGGCCTTTCCAACCACGAGTTTGTTGAGATTGCGCAAATCATCACTGAACAAGCCGCTACCGGGCGACTTGAGATCGGCATCGAGCATAAGGCTGAGTCGTCAGTCTCCCTTGCGACTATGAGGAGCCATGAGCTCAACATCGCCCGGGACTCCTTACGACTTCTTCACGATGTCATTCCCTTGAATTTGGGTACCCCCACGGCTGTGCGTTTGAAAGGGCTACTAGAAATTCAAGACGTCCCCCTTGTAGGACAACCGAGCCGTCTCCAGCCGAGACCGATTCCAGGCAGAGATCCCAACGCTGAGCAACTGCGCGCAAACAATCTATACCAGATTCCTGCACCTCATCTGGAAGTGCGCAGATCAGAAACGAAGCTCTCAGTACTTCCATCATCGATGTCTTTCTGGGAAGGTCTCGGGCTGTCGCCTTCGTGGGGGACAAAGGATATCTCCGCTCTTTGCATCTTTCCAGGCTGGAAGGGGATGCCAGACCACGTTAAAAGTTTTCTCGACCGCTTAAAGAGTGTATATGAATCCTTGAAACTTGGTACCCTCAACAACCTGCCGTTGTCTGGAGACTGGGATGACGGCGTCTTGCCATACGAGGTTGATAGGATCTCGACTTCACCTGACGCAACCGTAACTGGTCATGGCTCTGCTCTTGTGGAAAGCATGGAAGTGCTCCGAAGCTCTCTATCAGAGTTGAAGTCCAAAGACAAGAATCTGGTCATTTACTTTGTTTACTCACCAGATAACCCGGCTTCCATCATCGAGGCCTGCACGGCTTTCTACCGCTGCTTTGATGAGTATAGCGACCTCCTAGCAGCTCGTCGAGAATCTCCGCAGAACGAGGTGGTGCTGCAGCTTGTTTCATTAGATATGATCTCTTCCACGACATCGCTAGTCGTCCCGACTCCCGCGGAAATGATCAAGCTCTGCATAGAGACATATGATAGGTGCACCTTGTTTTTGGATACCGAATTCGGTGGTCCTACACCTGCACCAGCAGTTATGCTCGAACAGCCTCCACCTCGGATGATTGACTTTAAACTTACAACGTCGCCTTCTCAGTCCCTTATGCATGAGAATTCCTGCTTACATGTTGGATATGCTGAAAGTCTGGATGGCCGTTGGATTACAGCTGCATGGACCGACAACCGTGGACAACGACAAGCGACCACGTCCTATTCAATCACTCGGAGCAGAACACCGGATCGTTCTGTCTCTCACCACAAGGCCGCCATTATAGCCGAGATCTGGGCGACTACGTTGACCATGATGTCAATCTGGAAAGTTCATTGGCGAGTGATTATCGCCAAGTCTGGAGCGATGGACCAGAAGGAGGTGGAGTGGTGGCAAGCAGCCTCAACGCTAGACGACAAACATTCATTCACCATGATTCTCATGTCCGTCGATACCAGTCCATCTTTGCAGCTGGTCCCGCCGATCGTGAAGATTCCTCATGCGGCAACCTCGGCGTTGTACTCGACACCAGTATCCACGCCCCAGGCTAATATTGTTTCGCCGGAGCAAACCACGACGCCGGCAACGCCTATGCGTGATGCTAGCACATTAGCTGCTACACCGATTGCCGAGGGTGCTGCAGAAGCAGAGGCCGATTCCTTCCTTATCGATGCCACTGATCAAACCTGGGGTGCCATCGTCGGACATCGACTCTGTAACTCTACTACGTTACTGGAAGTGAGACCGGCACTTGCCAGTGGGTATTTGATTAAAAGAACTGGAATAAAGCTTGAAGACCCCCCAGTCGTGATGGAGGTCAATCTTGTTCACACAGAGGCTACGCCTAGGGCGTACGAGCCTCTTCTAAGAGAAATGTTGTGCTATTTTAGGGGTTTAGGAACCCTAGCCAGAGCACGAGGTATTGTAGATCGCGAGATGGATGTTCGACCTTGGCATATTGCAGCGGCAGAGAAGGGCGTGCGGGCGCTGCATCTACTATTATGATGATACAGGCATTGGGAGGCGTAGTTATTTGTAGTTGGCGTGTAGATTGTTGGTGCATGGCGTTTTCACTTTGTGGTGCATATTTACGATTGGATAAGCTAGTAATGATTCAAATACATACTGGTCTTCTGTTGCCACCTTTGAAGCTCACCTCTCCATTCGTAGGGATGATCATTTGGTAGGTTGCCAGCACTGACGATAGTTCAGTAGGCGAGCGGACATGAGTCGATTAAAAGCAAAGCACTATATATTCGAGTGTCTATCAAGAATAGGGATGAAAAACAAAGATCAGAAAGCAAAAGAACGCCAGCATATCATTGAAGCTATGCATTTTTAGCTTTTAATGCTCAAGGAACTCCTTGGACTGGGTATCTTACGAGCAAGCCCTCGTTACTGAGGGATTTCAAACCAATCTCTCTCGTCCGATCCGTTTTGACCCTTTCGACGCCAAAGTTGTCTCTCAACGTCCCATTCCCAGAAGCGGTGACCTGGGTGCGTGGCGAAATCATTGTTCTGAGACTCATGGGTAGTGTTCTGGTCTTCCACCCATTCAGGGGTACTTGGATGAGTATCCGCTGAGGCTGTGTCCACCAGAGACCAACCATGGAATTGGAAACTGTGACAAGGCGCCTGAGATGCTTCAGTTGATAACTCCCAGGCAATGTTCTCACCGGGGTCGGCCAGACTATCAGTATCCGAAGGCTGCAGCGAGGAAGCCCTCTCTCTGTGCAATTTGGCATTGGGCGGCATGATCCATTTCCCATCTGAATCAGATGTGCTGGAGGGGATATCGAAAGATCCGCACACGGAGTCAGTGCTAATCTTTGAAGGTCCTTTGGGTCGTTCTGACTCTGAAGCTACGGTTTTGTGGTGGGGGAGAGGGCTTTGGGCTCTGTTGCGGCAGCGAGCCAATAGCTGCTTGAGAGTTTCTTGAGATTGTTGATCCTTGGGGATGATTCCTTGACTCTTAAAGTCTTCTGGGGTGTTGAAATGGAAGGGCAGGACTTCCTCTGGACAAGAGGTACTTGACGCTTTCTCTTCTGGTTTAGACCCCTGGGAATGTGCTGGGGGAGTGAGGTGGACGCTCTGATATAATTCCTCGGGATTATCACCAAGGACGAGGTCTTGCTCTAACCCAGGAATGACATGAACCTGGCTCGTCTCCAATTCCTGGTCAGAGCCTGATAGAGCCCAGGAGATTTCTACCACAGAGGGGAACCCGGAAGTATGCTTCTCGCTTGTACACAAAAGCTTCTCTGCTATATTTTTGGAGACGAGACCGTAGGCTCTGCCATAGAGTATGGCACTGATTTGCAGAGGGCTCTGGGACTTGTTCCTTCGCTTAGAGTGGTTGGAATCGTTGGCAGAAACTGGCCAGCAGTTAATGATCACTAGTTGAGTGAAAACATCCGACATTTCTTCGACTTGGTGCGTGGGAGAGTATATTCAAGGTCCTGTTCTGAAACGAGTGAGTAGCCCCGGAGGGGGTATGAAGGTGGAAGTGGTCCAAGACTTGTAGGCAATATTGTTGAGTGAGGCTCCAATGTCAGACACATCACGGCAGTCAGCGGGGACCGAGGTTAGTAAAGGGAGTTGAATTGACCTTTTAACATTGTAAAAAGGAGGTTGAACACTCACGGGAAATGACTGGTACTAGCTACTAGCCAAGTCCAGTATACCAACGCCCGGTAACATAAGTGAAGGATGCATAACGTGAAGCATTTTGATCAGCATTGCTGTCTTGGATCAAATCAGGCTGAGAGGGAATGTGGAATGGGGGATTCCGATTGAGAAAGCCACGTAGTCACCCACCTGTGAGTTGTCACATTCACCGATATCACATTGCATAAATCACACAAGACTGCGGAGCTAATGCAGAAGAAAAAGTGCCAAATACAAAGTGAGGTCCTCGAGTCCTCGAGTCTGGGCTTTCATATGGGCAGCGGGACGTCACTGGTGATATGACCCCCATAAAGCCTCAGCTTCCAAAGTTACAATTCCCTAAATAGGGACAACCCTCACAGTTGTCTGACCTATAGAACCCTTGTATACCACCGTGTCTGTCCTACTGCTGCTATTCACATCTTGTCATTGTTCAAGTAATGCTTTACTTGGCCAACTCGGCCAACCATGGCTCGATATCGCTCACTGAACCAGATGCCTGCACAACAGCATGGTTCCCTGATTCTGCAGCCAGGGTAGGATGAAAGAGAATATCGCCTCCTCATAGGTGAACATGGTCCTCCTAGCTGCGGTATATCACAGCTGTGCAGTGACTCGTCTGGCTGAGTGAGCGTTGTCTTTGTGGTTTTCCCTGCCACGTATCGGCCATGTAAATTCCCATCATGGTACTGCCATCCATGCTACTTTCAGTACTTGATGAGGCTCAACTAATCTAGCGCATTAATCTAGCGCAAGATAAGATCAGTGATCGAGGCCCTAATGTGAAGCCCGAAGATCCTCCTCCGCTGCTTCTGTTCCTTCATTTTGCCCAACAGCGGTTGCTTGGAGTCCTCGCGGTGACTTGAGTCTTCTCCCTTCTCTACTGGCTTGATCTTCTTATAGGTGTTGTCAAAATTCCTACTTGCCGGGGCATACTTAGAGCTCATCAAGGCGAAGACAAGTATCAATGTTGCCATG
This sequence comes from Fusarium gaditjirri, assembly GCA_013266175.1. Classification (NCBI taxonomy): domain Eukaryota; kingdom Fungi; phylum Ascomycota; class Sordariomycetes; order Hypocreales; family Nectriaceae; genus Fusarium; species Fusarium gaditjirri. The sequence continues at coordinate 210,715 of JABFAI010000036.1, read as the reverse complement.
CCGATGCGATCACATCACCCCAAAAAGATATCATTGAGAAAACGTTACAAGGGTCTCCTGCGTGAATCTCTGGAGAAACGCGTGAGGCCTTCACGAGCTGAACTAAAGAAGGTAAAGAAGGAGGAGAAGAAGCCAAAGTCCCGTCCCCAAGCAACACCATCGTCGTTGGTAGCAAAGCCATCGACATCTTCCGAGGCAGAAAGGCTCACAGCCATAGCTTCAAATAAAGATCAGCTACCAGAAGCGCCGAACCCTCTTTTGGAGAGCAACGCCAAAAGCCCAGGAGTCCAGAATCAGACGATCTTTGCTACAAACCATAGCAATATTGACGAGTCCAACATCACTGCCGTCGACCTTCAGGGTCAATCTCAGGCGCAAACCTTTTATCCTTTGGAAAACAATACTCTCGCTACCTCGGCTCCCTATTCCGAGCCATATTTGTTACCAATATCGGAAGAGAACAGGCAGTGGACCGCCCCGAGCTTCACGTCATCTATCATCCAAGCATCCGACTTGGAGTTTGATATCAATGACAGCTTTCTCCTGCCAGATTCCACCCAAACCACATCCTGGACTGAATTTAGGTTAGTTGTTTGATGATTTTTGCATCTTCCCATTTTACTAATACACTTCTTAGTGCTCCCTCTATTCAGAGCCCTCTACCAGACTACACCCAAGACTTTGGTAACCCCTCCGGCCTTGCTTGGTCTTCAAACATGGGACAAGACGTGCAGCAAGGACTACCACCACCTGGTCCCGATGTCTCCTCTTCTTCTTCTGCTGGACAGGAGTTGAACTTGGTCAAAGTAATATATGATGGCGGCTATCCAACCCGCCAAGAGGTCGAATTCGACGGCAGGTCGGACTTCAACTTCATAGCCCAAAGTTATGTTGATGTACTCCAACGTTCATCTCCTATACAAGTCCTAAGTTTCCCACCAGGAGTCGGCAGAAAGACTCAATGCCCCAATGGTGCATTGATCAACATCGAACAAATCTTGTACGCTAAGATAGAGTTCGAGTCTCATCTCCTCCCATTCCCTCCTACTCGAGTATACTTTGTCGTATACGATGACTTCAAGAGTGAGGATGGAATTAATATTACCCTGGGCCGTGATTGGGTTGGCAAAATCGAGCAAGCCTATCCACGAATTGGCTACCAGGGCCAACGATAGATTCTTAAAGGATCTATTCAAACTACACGTGAAGCACCAGAGATAGGTGAAACTTCTGTGCAGTACACCAGGGTTAAATTGCAAAATTTCAACCCATTGTCAGCTAACATACGTTCCCAAGGGCCGAAGTGACAATGACCATGCTCTCGAAATGGTCCAAGTTATTGCTGGGCGTGGAGGTGGCTCGGAGCCGTAGCATGGAGCTCCGAAAATCTTCCTGTTTTGTCCTGTCTTTGACTTTGAGTCCTTTATACCTTTCTTGTCTAATTTCATTATGCATCTATACTCAGTCCTTTCTGGTTGCGCTCGAGATTTTGCAGTTTTTGGCTTTGCCATGTCCAACTCAAGGCTTGTGCCTTACAGAACTTCATGTCGAAGGATGACGACAGGGTTGTTAGGGGTGCTTTCTCTTGTATATGGTATACTCACTTATACGATCTTTTGTCTCTGCGGCTTGCAGCTTTTATTGCTTGTTGACGACAAGGAATGTTTTGGCATTTTATGATTTTGAGCTGTTTGTAAAAGCTTGTATGGTTTGAGCCACAGAATTACATATCGCCGTACAAACAAATCCGCTCGCAATTGACAGGAGAATGAGGTTGAAGCATGCTGAATTAGTAGGTAGGTAGAGACTTAATACCTTAAGATAAGTACGGAGTAGGTATTATGGCGGAGTACGTACCTACTGCCTAGACCCGCTATGACGCTCCATTTCCAATGATATGAAACTACCTAAACATTTAGGCAGGCACCTCCAGTAAGCACTGGCTGACTCACTGTTAAGAGTCGTATAAGTTTTTTTTCTTGTCTTCCTCAGTCAAAATCTTTCATGCTATAAAACCGAACTGGAGCAGAATCAAGATCACTAAATCTGTTCATATCAGTTAAGACAAACTCCAAACCTCGATAAATTCGAAAATACTACTGCTAGCTGAATCAGGGTAAAACTGCATCGCATCATAACCACATAAAGAGTCTCAGGAGAAATGAAACTATGATGGATAGAACATCTCTGGCAAGCCTTCCAGATGATATTGTCCTAGATATTGTCGAGTATCTCGACACTGCTCGTGACGTAGCTCACGTCTCATCCTTGACGAAGCACCTCCAAAGTCTCATACGCCAAGATGGTTGGCGTGCCTTCGTCAAGACCCGGTTCCCCTCCCTGCAAATAGTCACAGACTCAGAAACTCGCTGGAGTTGTATTGCAGATCGTGCAACGTACCTGGATCGCTGCTGGGAGAAGCGTGGTTTCTGGGTCAATGTGCTGCATGAAAAGAAGAATCAGCCAGAAAAATTCCAGCGTCGAGTTGCTGGAAGCCAGTCAGTGCTCTTCCATTCTGTTCTTGATGCGCGGCTAATGTCGTCGCTGGACAATGAGGTCATTGCTGCCGGCGTGGGCGAGAATCTCATGGTTTGCATAAAACCTGTTGATGGACAGCAAGATACCTGGCATCAGATCGGGGGCCATGACCATGGATATCGGGCTGGTACTGGAGATGTCACAGCGACGTCTGTCGCAGAGAATGACGGGATACCCAATATTGTTGTCGGGAGGGCCAATGGAGACATCAGCATACACTCTGGCCAGGACAAGTTTGCAACAGTCGCAGAACACTTAAAACCAGCAGACGACGCACTTCTGAGCCATGCTTCCGATCCTATGAGGAAATCCCCAGGTCAAGTGGCAGTCTCATCTTTACAGTGGCATCCCGAGACGAATTTCCTGGCAAGCGGGAAAGGCTCGGTTCTGACTCTGTACAATCTCAGTGCATCAGATGGCCAAGTACTGAGCCCCTTGGATTACCATGAATTCTCCAAAGCCAGTCCCGCAGATGAAGCGTCACTCCTGCGCAGCACCAAGTTCATGAGCAAAGATATCATGGCTTGCGCTCTAGGCGGGACTCGTAATCCTCTGCGGTGGGGGCAGCTCACACCGGCCGGCTTACATTTCTTCAACGCTCATAGTAACTCTATGTACGTAGACGATGCTTCGAGGTTGATAAGCGGGGGAGTCAGTGAGAAGACCACAGTTCGAGCAATCGAGCCTGTTAGAGGCGGAAGTGAAAATCTTCTTTTGAGTGCATGGGACGATGGCACATATAGGCAAGTTTATCTCGCAAAACTTGTGGTCAGCTATTAACCCCTTATTCAGACTTGTAGATATCCGAACACCTTCACCACAAGACGCAATATACCGTGATCGCTTTCAGCCCTACCAAGCAGGCAGTTCTCTCCTTGTGTACGGTACAGAGCGTTTCGTATCCGGCAGTAACACTGCACCGGATATCCGTCTATTTGACTTCAGGTACCCAAAGCCATATCATCACACAACTGCTCTTCCATGCTCGCCACAATGGCCCTTTCCCAGCCAGAAGGATGATCACATTATGAAGCAAGGATGGGCGCCAGAGCATCAACCGCAGAAATGCGATTCCCAAAACGGGGTGCTGTGTTACTGGCATGGAGCTTCGAGACGAAACTACTGGCGTCCCGACGCTACCATTCATATCGGCAGTCCCACATATGACAGGATCTATTGTCTAGCCAAGTCGTCTGATCTTTCAGAGACCATATACTGTGGCGTTCGCGGTGCCATTCTCGAGATGAATCTCCACCTCACGGAGGACACGGTGCATAACCATGGCCAACGAACTATCCCAACAGATTGGAGCATGGGAAGACCCGGGGGCAAAATCTCGCTGATCGAGACGGGTGTGAGCCTTACCCAGACGAAGGAATGGTCTCTCGATAACCGCGGTGTTCCAGAACTCGTCCTTCAGCAGCCTCGACCACGAAAACGAATAGAATTATCAGATGAGGAAAAGAGACACCGTTTGGACTATGCGTTTCAAAGACCATAAGATTTCGAAGACGCGGGTGCATAGAATTAGAGAGAGGATACTCATCCATGTGCAGGTTACAAGGTTTTTTTTTTATATATATATAAAAATATCGCTTGCAATTCTTTATTCAATAAATATAAACAGCTTACCCTTAGACATGTTCTAAACAAAATGTTGCAAGTCTAGTATCCTCTAGCTCTATAACTTTGACTCAGGCACCAGAAGCGCGAGTCTCTCTTTCAACGCCGTCTCGGCCTCCTTCTCAATCCTGTGAAGGAGCACATCGCATGTAGGAATATCATGAATCAGGCCAATAACCTGGCCAGTTGTCCAAACCTGTGGACTGTGTTAGTCACTGCATCCTCAACTCAACTAAATGTATAAACTTACGCCGTATTCAGTATCGCCGTTCACAAAGACCTCCTTTCCTCGCTTGCCGCTCACAAACGGCGCAATTTCGGCAAACTCGCCCTTCTCACTCTTCGTCTCAACCTCGAGAGCCTCCAGGGCAACCTTGTTCTTGAAGAGTCGGGTAGTGTTTCTCCATCTACGCATGAGAAGTGTCGTGTCGGTCTCGTCCGCGCGCACAATCTCCTCTTTGACCTTCTGGTGCACTGGGGCTTCGACGGTGCACATGAATCGCGTTCCCATGTTGACGCCAGAAGCGCCGAGGCATAGCGCGGCTGCGAGTCCGTGACCATCTGCGAAGCCACCGCTGGCGATGAAGGGAATCCCGAGAGTTTGGCGGGCCTTGCTGAGCAGGATAAAGTTTGTAATGTCGCTCTCGCCAACGTGTCCACCGCACTCAAAACCGTCGATACTGAGGAAATCGACGCCAAGCTTAACGGCGCTCTGAGCATGGCGAATCGTGGTGCACTTGTGAAGAACGATGATGCCGGCCTTCTTCAACTGCGAAATAACAGGCCCAGGAGAGTTTCCAGCCGTCTCAACGACCTTGATTCCCTCGTCGATGATGGCCTGAGCGTAGGCGGCGTAGTCCGGGGGCACCATGGCGGGAAGAAGGGTGATATTGACACCAAAGGGGTTTTTGGTGAGGGTACGGCAGCGTTGGATCTCCTTGCGCAGGTCTTCGGGCGTGGGGAAGATGAGGGCCGTGATGATGCCCAGGCCGCCGGCATTGGAGACGGCTGAGGCGAGGTCGGCGGTGCCTACGTGCATCATACCGCCCTGGACGACGGGCACTGGATATTGTCAGTACGAGAGTTGAGGTTCTGGGATCGGGTGCACAAACCTCTAATGCCGAGTCGCTTGGTGAGTTCTGTCGCAAAAGGCATGATTGCTGATGGCCGATGGTTCTTGGTGGTGAAGAGGTGACTGAAGACAAAAGTGAAAGAAGAGAAGAGTAGCAGAAATTATACGTCTATGGCATCTATGTCTAAGATATATTACCAAGCTCACATAAGATAAGTCAAAGAAAATTGGCCCGAGGCTGCTACGTGACCAGTCTCGCTCGGTATGTCCCTTTAAAAATGCCGAGGTATGATACACGCTAGTTCCCACTGATTTCCCCACACTCTTAGCTTGAACAGGTTGCAGGGGTTGGAAATGTATCAATCATTGTAGATCACTACGAACCGGTACCTCTGATAGGTAGGATCTCTAGCTGTATGGCAAGTATAGTACGTTAGAAGATAACTGATTAAAGATCCCCCAGCAACAAATCAGATTATCTTGAAAATTGGATACAACCTCTCATCAGCCTCTTATAAAGTAAGCAGCTGCCTTTGTACAGTACGGGGCCACAATACCTAGGTACCTATGTAGTACGTTTCCAACCCCTGCAGCCTGGAGGAGTCGGCTCGGCCCCTCCTTTTTCTTCGCATGTGGATGTGGATCTTGCATTCAACTCAATCCAAGATGGATCTTGCATCTTTCAATTTTGCGGGGAATAGTCAATCCAAGCGTTGCAGACTAATATTGGAGAAACTCGAGATTTAGACAGAATCGATCTTCAGTGGTTTTGGATCCTTCTAGTCTCGTCATAAAACAGCTAGCATGGCCTCCTCTTGTGGTCTTGTCTTCTCTTAGGCTTTGCTTCACCTCCCGTGTTACATGGAAGTCGAGTGATCTCTACAAGATTCACATAATGAAAAAAAAAAAAAAAAGTCTCTCTTGTAATCACTACTGCAGCTGGCATTGAAGCCACTATACCCTCTTCTGCCCTTCATATCAAACGCCAACTTCATCAAAATATGCCTTTCCAATCAATCGACACAACAAGTCATCCATAAAACGCCATATGTATACAGTAACCCATATCATGGACCATCGTGATATCCCTCGTTTTCCCAGCCAGGACACCAGCATCTTTTGATATATGGCGTGCTGTCATCTTGCCTGTTGTCCATATTCCCTCAAACCAGACGCCTGAAATCGCCAAAGATCGTCGTTTCCTTCAGTGCCATTGCTGGTCGTCACATTATCCTGCTAGCCTCCCCTCTAGTCGATACCCTTTCAGTTGATGTTTGGCTCCAGCAATCGGACCGGTGGACTTCTGTCTCTCGGCTTCTCGATTAGATCAGCGTATGCATCAAGACTCTGGCCCATGACCTTGACAATCTCAAAGATATGTGTTCCCTTGAAAGTCTCTGCCCAAAGTCGCACAACTGCAACAGCGAGTTGTCGCAACTTAGCACTATCACTTGATGGCACCTCGTTCTGTCCCGAAAGAGATGGGTCGATAGGCGGAACCGCAAATTCAGTCTCGTCAAGCATCCTTCCAACCATGTCCAAGAGGTTTTTCTCCTCGGGTGAAGCGGGAGCCTCGTGCGGCCCAATCGCCGCAATCGTGAGTAGCCACTTGGATACTAAAATGGCACACTCAAAATTGCACACTATGAGATTGAGTCAGCATTCAAGTCAAGACATTTTCAAGGGGCCAAAGCATGCAATGAATGACTTACGCGAGTGTTGAATGCTCCATTCGGCCGATTTGGTTCTGGCTACGTAGTTGACGCCAGCCTTAACCAGCATCGACAGGGCGTGGAATGCTTGGAACACTGCCCGGTGCAGTCTTAGACTCCGTACTAGCAAGGGGGTCCTGCTCAGCGCAGACGCCACCAAAAGCGGATCCCGGGTCTCGAGCGCGGTTGAGGGAGTGACATCGGTATAGAGTCGGATGTAGGCTTGTCGCAGTAGCGCTGTGGCCGTGTAATCCAAGGTTCCTCCCACATTCGAGTCCGATGCGTTGTAGTGTCCCGATTCCGCTGCCCTGAGCTGATGCTGATCTTCGAAGCTCGTCTGCCAAACCCGCAGTGCTTGCGTAACCTCCTCAACATCTTCGGGTTTCATCGTTCGGTGAATGTTATATGGCAGACCAGTTGCGAAAGAGGTCTGCTTCAGCAGATAGATATGCTGGATGAGGGCGTGGATGAGAACATAGCTTCCCAGTGAAGATAAATGCTGGGGAAGTCCTTGATTTGTCCTGCCAAAAAGTCGTGAGAAGGCGTCATGCAGCGTGAGCTCGATCATTGGCGTCGACTGTCGCATTTCCTGCCATTGCCAAGCTGTCTCAGCCCTCCAAAGCTTACCTCTTTGGGGGAGCAAGAGGTTCAACTCGGATGTCAACAACAATGGCGGCATGTTGTAGGCAATGCTGCAAAGATTAAAAAAGCAATAAGCAACGAGCTTCGTCCTTGTGGCTGTCTCCAATCGAATCCAGGTTTCCCAGTCGTTAACAGCACTCTGATTGACTTCCGCCACAAGGCCTTCTTCTCGTATGAGAATTGCCAAATTACTCTGCAGTGATAACGCTTCATGAAGGATAGTTGGCACACCCCAAAGACCGACAGCGAATAGAAGTAGAACTGCTTGAATAGTCTCAATCCGAGCCTGGGGAGTATTCGGAGAACTAAACACGGTTAAAACTGAGCTTCATATAGACCAAGATGAGACTTACTACGGCTCTCGGTGAGTATCCTGTGTTGCAGGTCGCTCTGACTGTGCAGATGCAAATGAGTGCCGATATGTGGCACTTGGCGAGGGTCTCGTGGAATGAGGACTGTAAGCAGAAGCAGTCGGTAGTAAAGCGTGAACCTCAGAAATGCGCCGTCTTCGAATCTGCTCCATCGCGACAGCCTTGGCAGCATACCAAAGGGCGTAGCCTCTGTTCTTCTCAAAGCGATATTGGGCCCCCACGGCAAGGATAGCAAGCAACAACTCGGGAGCGGCCTCGGTGGGTGAAAAGGTTGGAAGATGAAGGAAAGGCAGATGCTCGTGAAGTCCGCTGATATATCCTTCCAAGAACCTGGTCAATGTGTGCCTGGAGGGGAACACAAAGTCATTGGGTAAGACGGCCGAAAACTCATCCAGTCTGTTCTTGATCACAGTGTGGTCGGATACTGAGATACGAAGGGTTGACTGTCGTGCTGCTTCGTCGATACCCCGAGCGGCAGGGTCTGCAGGATCTCGGGCCTCAGTTTGCATCGGAGGGAAGCGGCCTGGCAAAAACGACGATCTTGACGATCTTCTCTGAGTAGGTCCTCCTTGGCTCCGAGAATACATCATCTGCTGTTCAATTTCAAAGTTCGGAGGTAAGAAATGTGACGAAGAGGTCAGCTCGTCAAGGAAAGGGTTATAATCGTCATAGGAGCCACTAGGGAGTTGTTGAGGCACATATCCGGATCCCAGAGGCTGATCTTCCCGGGGTCGCTCCGTTGTGTATGCGACGATGGACTCTCCATAGCTACTCTTTCTTCGGGAATCTGGTGAATGTGGTGGAAGAGGCGCTGCATTAACATTTCTCTGGACAGGTGTCACTGAGCTCGCGAGGGCTGCATCCGAGAGGAGGTCAAGATTACAAGCTGCAGTTCGGGGCTGAGTTCGGGAATCCTGAGGGCCTTGTTGGGTATTTGGTGGAGGACCATGGTGAAACTGTTGTGGCTGTGGGAGTGGTTGTTGTGGTTGCGGAGGTCGCGATACATTTAGATGTTGCTGTCCAAGAGCCTCATTGCTTATCTGACCTTCAGAGATCGAACTCTTGTGTGAAGCTGAGGATGTATTGGACGACAACTTCCGAGGCCGGTTGTTGTCCTTGCTTCCCTCATTTAAATGCACGAGCTTCTCGTGTCTAACCAGGAGGTCTCTAATATCCATGTAAGCATGTGTATTTGAGGACAAAACTGGAGTGACAGGAGAGCCCCAACTGGGATGGTGCATTAAAGGAATGACAGAAAGAGGACGAGCGAAGATGACAAGATATGAAAAATGTGTGGATGAGTGAGTGGTGAGTAGTATTTATGAGTGCCAGGTGGGACGGCCTGAGAGACGGGATATATAGCTTAGCTAGAGTAAACGTACCTTCGTCCGAATGTCTTTCCGCAGCGATCCCAACCACATGAGAATGGCTTCTCCTTGGTATGGGTGCGCTCATGACGTTGAACATGTTCGACACGTCTACACATTAGAAGATCTTATCAGTATACTACTTTGAGTCTTGTTCAACAACAGACAACGAACCTGAACCGCTTGCTACAGTACTTGCAGGGTAGAGTCTTGGGCTTTGGCTGGCGAACTTCAGTAGGCTCTGGCCCGACGAGGGGAGGAGGAGGACCAGGAAGTGGACGAGGAGGGCCCTCCATAGACTGAATGGCAAGCATTGTGAAGGTGAATGCTCAAAGAGCAAGTCCTTGGTTCTGGTTCAGTTTCACGTCTAATGCTTGATATCAAAGTGTGGGGATGGGAGAAGGAGAGGAAAGACACAGAACAGATAGATAGCTAGATAGATGGAGATGGAGAGAAAGGTTAGGATTTGGACCTGGATTTGGAGCTGGGGAAAGATAGATGCAGGCAGATTGCGGGGTGCGTTAAGGGTAGAGCATGAATGTGGAGGAGAAAATAGACGGTGGCCCGTGAACTGCTACTGTGAGAAGGAGGGTTGCTTTTTTGCTTGCCTTCCGCGGGAGAGACGGAGTGGGTAAGAAGAAGATGGGGATGGGGGAGGACGGGAGAACGGGGGAGGAGAAACGAAGTCCAGTGGGAGTTGACTGGGGGTAGAGACGCCTAAGCAAGCCAAGCCTAAGCCAAGGAGAGTGAATGAAATCCAAGGAGCTGGATGGGATGAGATGGAGTGGACAAGGTCAAGGAAGGCCAAGGTCAAGCCTCAAAAAGACGAAAACACCCCCTTTCTCTTTAGCGCTTCCCCTCTCATGCACTACATTCAGTCAGGACTGTATCCGTACAATGCTGCACAATATCTCGGCTGTTTCCCCCACTCGAGCCGATAACCAAGGTAAGATCGGTACTGGGGTTGTTGGTGTTGAGAGTGCGTATGTACACCTAGAGATATGTATTGTGATTTGGTGTGCTGTTCTGTGCTTGTTGCACATTACCGTCTTTCTAGATCTTATCAAGTTTTGTCGTTCTTGTGGTGTTCTACTTGTGATTGTGATTGCAGTATGGAGGTGAGCAGCAAAGCTGAGCGATGTTCTCGAAAGACAGCTCCGAGACTTTTGAATATGGATATTGCGTGTGTCTATCACTTCAAATCCTTTAAGCGTCGAAACCGTTCTTCGTCGCCCAGATCAATCGATGTATAATTTTTCAGTCGGGGAACCTGCCCATGTAAGCGTGAACGGCGGATAATGTGAACGTGAAAGAGGAGAAAACGGGAACAACAAGTGTCTAACTGGGCAAAACGTCAAAACCACGGAGAAGTACCGCTCATCAAGCGAGGAGGGGCTTGCCCCGGACATGGAGAAGATGGAGAACCCAGAATGGCTGGTGTGTGTGTGTGTCAAGTTTACAGTGTAAGTCATCGCATCGGCGAGACACCCGAGGAACTGATACTGACACCGGGATCAGCCAAGATGGAGTAAATGCGGGTTCATGACGAGATAGTGCATTGGCATGGCCTTCAGCACCTATCTGCTGTACCGCGTTGGAGCGACATTTGCCATCAAGTGCATTGTCCCTGTTTGTTGGGGGCTGGTGATAGCCCAAATGCTCGAGGACATACGCAAAGGGCTCGACCCAAGTCAACCAAGAGCTTGCTGTACAGTCATGTCCCTGGTGAACAACTCAACTCGGCGGTGGGCGGAGTACACCGAGTAAGGTGTAGCGCCTGGTTTTGTGTCTGCTGTAGGACAGCTTTAGCATTCGGTGCCACGTAGATGCGCCCAGAGCAAGACAACAGGGGGCGTGGAAGCAGAAAAGAGCGACGAGACGTGGCGAAACAGGGCGAAGAGGGGAGAGAGGAGACAAAACCCAGCAGGAATGGTGTGGCAAGGTACGTATCCGCACTGAGAGTTGCAGTACGGATTGTGCGTAACTACAGCACCTAAGACTGTCCTAGGTGCTGTATCGGTTCGGATAACGCTTGAGGATAGGTGTAAGAAAAGCCTCGGGCTGCTGCTGCTGCTGCGACCTTCAGGTCGGACAGGGTATGACGGCCTAGCGCGGGCGCAAGGGCCAGGGCGGGGAAATTGGAGGTGATAAGCTACTAAGAGATACTTGTAGGACTTTGTGAAGACACATCCCTGGGTACGGCGGAGTTGTCTAGCTTGGCTTAGCATAGCTAGCGGTCCTGATCGTGCCAAGCCTCATTGTAAAAGAATCAGGAGTCTGGATTTGAAAGTCGGGCGATATTAGACCGAAATTGATATATCATACCTACTCCATACCCAAAGATGGGATACCTAGGTAGATACCAAGTCGCCTTGCACGTAAAATGAATGCGACTTGAAAAGACTTGACTGTCGACACTCCCTATTCCCAACTTAAACCAGTGTGGGGAGGGAAGTGTGAGTGGACAGCATCAATTTGTGGGAATGGATCTCCAAGGAGCCACTGAATCTGTCCAAAATGCAAGCCACAAAGCGGCAGAGAAACAAAGGGTATAGGAAAAAGAAAAGAAAGTCGGCCGCAAAGACATAAAAAGCACTTTCGAAAAGTGATCATAATAGTACCGTCTAGTACTCCGTACTGGCGAACGGACAGAGACGGCATATGTAGATGGGTTGATTCAGGTGAATCCCCTTGCGTTCATAGGTACGCACACACGGAATAAACGGAGTGTCTTGCCGTCTTCTCCTGACTGACTGATGCCAGACCAACCTGATGATTGGCAACCTCGAAGAGAAACGGTTGGGCCAAGCTCATGTCAGTCAAGATCTTTGTTCGAATAACCTCAGTAGCCAAGGCTACGGCGTGTTGGGGCGTACGCAAGGCTTGGTGAAGCTCACCATCGCCATCTGAACAGTCTCACTATTGTCTCGTCTATGCCAACTCAGCTTGGGCAGCCAAGTCAACTCTCACCCACTCAGTATTGCTAAGCCATCCTGGGCATGTGTCAGAGTTGTGAGGCGTGGAAGTGAAGTCTTGAAGGCGATTTATCATTGCCAGCCACAAGCGAGCAAGGGCGGTTATTGACAGACGAAGCACATGTAAAACGGGACATAAGTCAGGAGAATTCGACCGGTTCCAAACTTGTGATGATGATGGCTCATCTCAGCTACATATCGTGGCGGCACCGTCTCCAGTGCGACCATAAGTAAGGAAAGTAAGAGGCTATCCAATACAATAGACATGTTTACAAAGCCTTGAAGAAAAAGTTCAACAACCCAAGTCAGTCCCTGAATCTTTTCCTTTTCCATCTCCAGTCCTCTCTCCACGGCTCCCACCCGAACGTACCATCCAAGTACCGCACGGTATACATATGCGGGGGGAGCACTCGCCCCATGGGGGGGTTTGGGGCAAAGGACCTGTCGGCCCTGACCCTTGCAACCAGGATTTTATAGCTCCCTTCCGGCCAATCATAGGAGCCCTTGTAGACTTCAAGACAGGCTATCTGGTTACGGTAGGGTCTATCCTTGGACCCAGTTTCTGTTTCTAGGTAGGCGGATACACACACCATGACGGCGCTGTAAATTTCAAGGTCGAAATTCGGCGGAAAATTGGGTTTCCCACCGTCGACTTACACAATGTTGACCGTCCTTTTTGGCACTGAGAGGAGAGAGTTTGGCTGCTGATTGAGCCGCTCGCATATAGTCGGTCCGTCAACTGTCTTAGGAGGTAAATCCTCAACAGACATGTCCCCAGTCTAGCTTAGTTCTACACAATCCTAGGAATTTCTAGTGAAAATAACTCGATATCGGAGTTGATTCGGCCAATATTCTACACAGAGGTGCTAATGTTTAACAGCCCTAGAGGTTTCAAAGGTAAGGTAGTCTAAGCTAGGTACCTACCTCACTTGCCTTTCAACATGCACAACCGGAGGGTACCTAACTATGCACTGGCCTTGATGTGTTTTTCTTCAAAGCGCCTTCCTCATCTGAAGTGATTCGTTTACACGTGATAGCCTCGTGAAATTACTTTCCACTGACATTGACAACCTCTTCCAACTCGCCCGTGTAAAGGTACATTTCAGCGTAGCTTATCCAATCAAAGCCACTCCTGTTTTCCTCCTCACTGCCGCCTTTCGCGCCGTTACTTTGGGGATCAAAGGCGCTACGAGAAAACGTTACGGAAAGAAAATCACTTCTAGGTTCAGGGTGGGAAGCGGAGACAGGGCTGATGCGGAGCAAAGGAACCTGAGCAACACCAGACAAGCCCTCTCTGAGCACACTGTTCTACCAGGAAGGTCGAATTCTTAACGCTATCACTCACTAACACAAAATCGTAGCCTCTGGCAGTAAAAAGGTAGGAACCAAGATTTCTAACAGCAATTAAACTTACCGTCAAAATCTGATCTTGATGTGCAGGTCTTTGTAGATCTGCAAGACACACGCTTGGGGATCCGGAATTCAAGGTAGTTGTCCTGTCTATTGCGCAATGACTAACACAATCCAACTGCATTGCAAGCGAGAAGAAAATTCCCAACTCTCCCCACCCCAAGAATGTGGTGATCAGCCTACAGTCAAGGTCCAGGGTCCCTAATAAAATCGATGTGTTGAGTATCTTCTCTCGCACTTTGTTGAGACGCAAATATGATGCCGTTTCCCCATTGGTAGTTACAACGTCAACCAGGCTCGCGTTGTCTGTCAGCCAGCACCAGCTTGAATAGCTCATATCTCGCATGCCTAGATAGATACAACAGAATCGCCGAGTTCGAGAGCGGAACTGATGTCGCTTCTCCTCGGAGGCGCTTAAACCGTCCCTTTTAGAAAATCTCCCGGGGACATTTGCCAAGTTCGGATACACGGTATAGGTTCGGTAGGTGGTTTTGGTATTTGCTAATAGTAACCAAGGTAGAGGTTTTGAGATCAGACAAACGAGTGCTGGGATCAGTGGAGGTGCGGGGATTGGTGGTCGGTGCGTGTGGGGTAGTCTAGACTTTGGATCTTGCACCCAGGCCCTCAGAAGACATGGCCATGCTCATCTACTCATCAAGCTCAAGTCTGGAGTCAGTCGTTTAACAGCCTAGTATGGGCAGCCGAGCCTCTCTTCATTGGAACTTGAGCTCGTGGGTACTCCGGAGTCACTCTGCCATACAGCCCGGGCACCCTGTGCACCATAAATATTGTCTGCCCCCAATCTTGCAAGCATTCAGTCAGTCTGCGCTCTGCCCCCCTGCAGGTGCAGACCGCTAGAGGGGATGATTGATACTGTCACTCGAACTGTCCTTTGGCTAGTTTTTACCCCCGCGTTATAGACATGAGGCTTCATTTCCCCGTGGGGTTTGATTACACACCGCGTATGAGCCGAGCCCACCCTTTTCATTCCGCCGGGATGTTACCGAGTCCAGGAAAGGAAAGTTTGATGATAAGGCTACGGTGCGGTATACTAAACTTGGCACTTATTGAATAGACCCAAGTCTATTTAAACACATGTGTACCTGACTCGCCGGATTCAACGATGGTTACATCATTCCAGGACCACTCACCAACTCCAGTCGGCCCAGCACTTTGAGCTCCTTGATCTGACCGAGCTTTCAAAACCCGGGGTCACCAAACGATTTGCACGAGGTGGCAGCCACTTCGATCCGAGTGCAAATGCGGGGTTGAGAAACAGCCTATGAAAACCGTATCTGCATTAGGTGCGGCAACTTAGATATCATCGGGAAGCTGGTCTTCGTTCCGGATAATATCGTGATAACCTCGGTCGTGTCTGGGCAGAGTTACTCGGATGTGATACCTTTGCTGTCGTATCGCAATGCTGAAGGGCAACACTAGCAATACTGAAAAGGAGGTGAGAAACCATCAAGACTTGTTGACAGTGATAATACTGGCAATGGTTCGAACTGTGTCTGATCAGAGACGTTGTTCAAGCTCGTGCCTGCTGGTGCCGACACTAACTAAGAAGCCTTCTCAGTTCATACAAAACTATACTAAACGTTTCTAAGCATCAAGATGTTAAGTTTTTCATTTCTTGCGCCCCTTGGAGATTTACAGCTCGCCAGGTCATGTTCAATGTCACCCTGCTGTTTTTGGTTTCTTCAATTTGTCACAGGCTGTGTCCGACTTAGTGTCCTTCGGCATTGACCTATCCAAACAACGACATCAAAGGGTGTTGGTGCCGGCCTCGCTTTTCTCAGTTTCCCAGTGTCAGCCTCGGAGTGAGTAACCAACTTGACCGCTCTCACTGCCAAGCTGTATTAGACGCTGTCTCATACCGTCGGCCCTGTGCTTATCTTCCTCCGGGAGCGATTCAAAAGTACATTTGTCAACCCAGTTACCAATTCCATGCTGTAGAACGTTCCTCGCTCGAAGAGTGCTGCCCTGTACATGGCCAACAGAGCCGTGTAGTGTCATTCGCTCCTTGTTGCTGCTGTAAGCCCCGCGGTGCAGAATATTATTGTTATAAAAGACAATATCGCCGGGCTGCAGCTTGACGATGAGCTGGTCTGGCAGTGACTCGGCAAAGGGATCTGCGTTTCGCTCAGTCGAGGTCCTAGCGCGCTTGTGCGAGCCAGGCACGACGATGAGAGAATCATCATCCCATAAAGCGAAGTTATACTGAGCATGGTAGGCATGCTTGCCAAGACGCTCCATCTCCTCGTCCTCGCTAGCCTCAGCGGGGATATCATCACGATGCCACCTCAACTCAAAATCCCTTTCTGGCCTGACAAGCATGTTGAACAGCTCCATCACGAGATGCTCGTCTTGGCATTGTAGCAGCTGCTTAACAATGCCGAGAATGGCTTCAGAGAAGTACAGCTCTGTGAATAGTTCATGGCCAGGGAGAACAGGGTTCATGAGATGTTGGACACCCCATATTCCATGCTCACGTGCTTGACTGGCATCCCATGGGGGGAATTGTTTTCCCACAGTCCGTACTGCATACTATTAGGAGAATATTTATTTAGAGTAATAGTTAGGGGGTATACCGTATGGCCATTGCCCTTCGCGAGCTAGCTGAGTGGCTTTTGAGCTGACCTCGCGGAGAGCATCGAGCTTATCCTTGCTCACGATTGACTTTATGACTACAAATCCATTCCTGTTGAGATCTTGGAGATACTGCGAGGTGGACATGATGTGATGTGAAAATGCGGGTTTTGGTCCGTTGAACGAATTGTGGCTTGCGGCGCGGCGTGGAGCGGAAACGTCTGGTATTTTGCGGGCTTGTGGACCGCCGGTAAAATAAGACAAAAAATTCCGTTACGGTACGGTACCCCTCTCAAGCTATAAAATAGTACTTGGAGATACAAGCAGCTGACAGGTCAGGTCATCGGCCAAAAGGCTCTGTAACACAGGCAAGGATGGTTGAAGAGGTTGAGACGAAGCGAGACTTGGCGCAGATACTTACAGAAAGAGTTTCAGTTCCTTTTGCAGGACCAAAAGTGCTTCTTCTTGTGCTATTATGAGCCCTTTTAATAAGAATCGATGTGGGGAACCGTACTCATTAACGGACGGCTCGTTGCATCTACTACCATGGAGCCTCATAATGTCAAGTAACGTAGCAATTGAAGTACAGCATCATCATCGTGAGTAGTAAGAGCCTCTATAGTCAGACCAGACATTCATTACTCTGGCGCATGTACAAGTATATATGTAAGAGAATCCACAGAATCAACCTCTTTTGTCATAATCGTCATTCATTAACCGATTGCCAATCAGTTTCGTCTTTTACTTGTTCTATCTGTTGCCTTGGAAATGATCAACTGCACTTCTCAGTGGACCACCTCACAGCATATCCCTTGACAGTCTTCTGCACATCCAAGTCACCCGGGTCGTTCTCAAACAGTGGCTTGTCGAGTCTTCGCTCAGCAATCTGTTCCACCTCGAAGCCCTCATCGCGCGCAATGTCAAAGAATCCCTCATCAAGCTCCTTCTTCCACGGTCGGTATGATGTGAAGAAGACATAGGCCACGCTCTCACGGGAAACCTTGAGGGTCTCCTTGATGGACTTGACCATATTTCCGTGCTCGCTGTGACGGAAGAGAAGATCTGCCAGGATGAGAACATCGAAGCGCTCCTCGTGAGAGTCATCAGTTGGGTTCAGGCGAGTAAGCAGCGGGATAGGGTCAGCGCCCCAGACGAAGCCCACAGCGTCGACAGTGTTGGCGATTCGGCCACGAGGCTCAACCGTTTCATCACATTCATCTATGTTCTTTTGCATGATTCTGATGATGTCTGGGTCTGGGTAATCTGTCACCACGACCTTGCGCGCACCAAGAATAGCAGCGACAAGACTGGGCAGACCAGCCGCCGCACCAAGCTCCAGAACCGTCTTCTCACGTACTCGAGAAGGGTCCTCCTCGAAGAAGTCGGAGATCATCTTGGCACCGTTCCAGAGATGGTGGGCTTCGGTAGGGCTGGCGCCAACAAGGTGAAGCGTTATGGGCTTGCCGCTTTGCATAGTGAAGACCTGAGATGTAGGAGGGGGCGTAGGCGGGCAGTAATCCTCTGGGTCATCCATGAGGTCGCCAAATCCATAGTCTACCTCGCCAGACATTGTGTCGAGTAAGGAGTGCGGTCCAAGGGTGAGCAATAGTTAGTCTGAAATATTTGTGGGAGTAAGATTCCGTCGGTGGACTTTTGTATGGGTTTATGGGTGCAGTTTAAATCCTTCGTGGTCTAAGTATGAACTATTCTCGTAGCTCGTCTTCTTGCGTTTGGGTTTGGTGATAAGTTTGTACCGAGATCCGAGCCTCAGAGTCCAAGTTTTGCTTCTTCTGGTTGTTGAAAGTCGTGAAGAAGAGTTTTGATTCGAGTGGACCAAGCTTCCAATTGGTGCGCTCCCACAGTGCGCCAAAATATCCATCTATCAATACCATCCCTCAATAAACCAACCTACCATATAAATCCACCGAATACGAATAGACAAGCTGTTCTTCCACCGCCATAGCCCCGAGACATCCATGGGGGAGGAGGGGATATAGGTGAGCATCTCCTCTATCCAAATCGCTGGCGTGCCAATTCCCTCAGCATGCTCACAGTCCCCTCTTCCCTCTCCCTCCATGCTCTCTTCTTCTCTTCCACCTCTTCCCTTTTAGCCCTTTCGATCTCCTCTCTGCGAATTTCCCTCTCTGTCTTGCGACGTTGCTCCCTTTCCTTGGCTTTCTTATACTCATCCAACGAGTCTCCACCGCCCATGAGCTCTCTCTCGTCTTTGACTTCCATAGCATCAGGGCTCTTATCGCGGAACGAGCGCATCTTGTCCGCCACTGCTACTCGCTTTTCCAGCATGCGCTCGCGAGTTCCGGCCTCAGCACGAGGGACCAAATCTTCGAGACGCTCCTTCTGCAGAGCCCGATCAGCTTTGCGCGCTTCACGTAGGTCTGCGATAGACGCTTGCTTGTCTTCCTCAACAAGCTCAGCTCGTAAAGATAGATCCTGAAATGTCGGAATGCCTGGTCCAGACCGCCGTGTGTGATCCGAACCTGGAAGTGTGGGGCCATAATCATCTTCATCGTCCTCGCTCTCGCCATCGTCTCTATCGTTCATGGGTTCTCGCACTTCATCCCGATGCACAGAAGCACGGCTTGCTTGAGGCGCAACTGGATTATCCGATTTAATTCGTGCAAAGGTCTCAGGGTCGTACCATCCTTCCGCCAACTCCTTTCGGTTCCACTTTCCAATGAAACTCTTCCATCGCCCTCTAACTTCGTGATCGTCCATCTCGGAGATGCTCTTCTGCTTCTGAAGACTTAGATATTCACCAAACAGTGGCCTGAAAGAAGACAGATCGGCTTTTGACAAGGGTCGCGCCTTGAACGGTAGGCTAACCACGGCTTCAGGCTTGCGACTTGCATGATCCCGGGATTTATGTGATGAATGATGGCGATGATGATGTTTGGGAGACGGACGACGGCCGCTTGGCTCAGAGCGATGTCTCTCGTGTCGATAAGATGATGTTTTAGATCGTTGTTTCTCAGGTGAACGTGATCGTGATCGTGAGAGCGTGTTTCTATATGAAATGTCGCGGTCCTGGCTTCTCCTATAGTTGTGGTCACGGTGTGGTGATCTTTCTCTGACACGGCTGCTGCGGTCCATTTCGATGTCCTGAGACTATGTCTGAGTAGGCAGGTCCAATAAGTGAGCGATTCAAATTTGTGGTGATAAAATTAGAACATCGATGAGATGAATCTGGTTCCAAGTGTTTTGAGATGAGATTTTGAGGTCAAGGGATGAACACAGTGCGCTCCGCTTTTCTTTAATGCCACTTTTAAGTTAGTACCTACCTGCTACAGAGGAAATGTACTAGGTAAGTTTAGTAAATAGTTACAATGGCTTTGCAGAACAATGGGATCAGAAAGGACTTATAACCAAATATCATAGCGTGAAGAGGAGTAAATCTTATTTATATGCACCATTTGCCAAAGCCTCTCTATTCTTCTTAATCTCTCGGTGGCCTTCTTCGTCATTCCAAAACGTCAATGGGTATAATCGCCAAACAGCAAATCGCAGCCCTCGTCTTTTCCCCCTTACGTGATGATTTCTTTGCATCTGTAAGATCTCTAATAGACGAGTTCGAAAGGTTTATCGGAGAAGCTCTCATACTCTCAGGGGTGTTTTCTAGGCCTGGCCTTCTGCTTCCACTGCTGAATCGGAGTTGCCATGGATTACACAGCCTAAACACTGACAATCATCCCCACACGGACAGCTTGCCTCCTCACCAGCACAAGAGTCTCCGAATGGGTAACTGACAAAGAAGAAATCATTCGCCGACAACGCTTGCTCTTCACTAATGCCAGACGCCGCTTCAGAAGGAGTTTGTGGGGCGGCTGGCGATACAGTCCCGTCAGTAGAGCCGATAGGAGGCACAGAAGCCGTGCTTGTGGTAACGCTGTGGCCATTTGTTGTAGGCGTTTCACCATTTCCGTGTCCGTTCACATGAGTGTAACCTGTATCCATCATGCTCTGCCAGGCCGATCGAACATAGTTCTGCGTCGCTTCATTGTACGGATGGGCTGCGCAGCCTACACACTCGCACGAGGCACCACAGCTACACTGGTGAGAAGTTCCCGTCACCGACTGGGGAGTTTGAGGGGCAGTCGGAGCCGGGAACGGTGTTGCACCATGCATTCCGAGGGGTGAAGGCATGCCTCCTTGACCAGCAAAAGTCATCGCGGCCATTACTTGTCTCCATTGCTCCGGCTGAAGAGGCTGCAAGTATGAACCATACTGAGGTGGGTATGTGAATACAGTGGGCTGAGGGTAGTAGGCGTACATGCCGTTAGGCATTATGATGGGTGTCGGAAAAGGCGACATCATCATGCTGTTGGGCGTCGGTATATCGTTGGCCGGTTGGTCGAGTTTGGGGGAGTCATTACTGGAAGAGCAACAACTCTTGGCCTTGGCTTTCGGTGGGCTCGGTACTGAAGGCATTGTAATTGGAACGGAAGCAATGTTATTAGAATTTCCTCCTCCGCAGCAAGAGCCAGTTTTTGGTGTGGAGTGGACTGGTTGTTCCAGAACTTGCGTGCTCGTTATTGAACCAGACTGGCCTGCTATGTTCTCCTTTGATGTGCCTGGGCTCATCATAGGGGGTGGTATATGTGGTTGGAACATTGGATACATGACGGGCCCAAAAGGGCTGTCTGCTGGTGTCATACTCATACTCCCATAAGGAGACATGTCGGGAAGAGGCGCGGCCGGCTTCTGGGATATGTCCTCGAACGAGGGCAAAATGTTGAGCATTTTGGGATCCATTCGCTGGAAGGCCGATGGGTCAACGGATTCTCTTCTGCTAGAACTTCCGCCTTTCGAACTCGTTTTCTGTACTCGATACCCAGAACCTGGTGTTTTGCTAGCAGGGCTCTGGGGTGTGGAGTTGCTTGTGCTATCACCGTTCTCAGGCTTTGGTGATTCGGTATCTTTGCTGGGACCACAATGGCATGCTTGCTTCTTTGGTATCGCGGCCGTGACTCTGCCGCAGGAACACGGGCGAGAAGCCGGATGAGGACACGTACTAAGAGGTCTGCCCGGCTTCCTCACAGGTACCATTAGTCGCTCGTTGGCGTGTGTACATTTGGTAGAGCGATGACCACGAATACAAGGCTCGCTACAAGTCCAGAGTTAGCAGGTTCTAGCCAACAGACCGGCAGCAGCTGAGTGCGCCGAGAGTAATCGTACCAGGCCATTTTTATTCCATTGATGAGAGGCATGGTGAGACCGTCGTCGGAAACGTATGTACGACGGATGACAGAGGTGGAGCAAGACGGATAGTGGTAGAGATGGTGGCCGGCTCACAGCCGTAACAATTGCCTACAAATGCGCAAGTCTCGCAAGAGTCGACATGAGAGGGAAAGTGTGTGGAAGAAGCGGCGTGGACTACTCAGCGACACTCGAGGACTCGGGGCTTGCGTCGCAAACGACGGGATATAGAAGACGGGTTTCCAAATTTCGCGGTGGCTGTACTATATCAAAAAGTGCCGTACTAGGACTCGATGAAAATGGTGGTTAATGGCCGATGTAAGTGACTGCTATAGGATGCGATATTGGCGTGAAATGGCATGTATCGTTGTCGCTGTTGTCGTGTGAGGAGAAGATGTAACAAAGCAAAACGGAGAATCTTGATCTAGACCCCAAGACGAGAGAGATGGTTCATTATTCAGGGACCCAACCCAACCTTTTCCCCTTCCCTTGTCAGCAGCAGCCGGCGGACGACCTGCCTGCAAATGTTCGTCGCGCCCCCCACCATGCCGGGGCTGCAGCGGGCAAGAAACGCCCTAAAGAGCCCAAAGGGTGTCTAATCCCAGCAAGGCACTTGGTTGGCAAGATCACTGTGACGCTAACGACAGACTCTAGGCTCTGGCGCGCATCAATTTTGCTGTTCGGTGCCCGCTCAGTCAGCTAAGATCGGTTCTGAATAGTAGACGTTGAAAGTCGTGCCATCCAATGTTGAATATGGTTCCGCGATAAGATAGAATTGTTCCGAGGGTATGTTGATATGAAAGCGAACGCAGTAGAGTCTATCATCAGGATTTGAAGTTCTCCATGGCGTTGTTGATTCAATATTCCCTACAAGCCAAGCCCAACATGTTTCCCCCGGCTCAGGCCCGTTCCTTCAATTGAGTCGCCGCCGATACGGAGCAGTGTATAGCCGGAGACCCGGCGGATCTCTTCCGTGCAACGTCCGAAAGAGCACATTTGGCAATTCAACGACTCTGATCAAAATGAAACATGTTTAAATATAAATACAAGGTCCATTCCCTCCTAATAACAGTGAAGAAAAAGGCTACTTTACCACATTTCAATCATTCATGTCACTTTTCTCTTCCCTCTCCACTATCCTGTGTCCGTATCCATCAGCCAACCCGGCCGAGTGAGCAAGTTTCCATTGGCTCAAAGGCCCCGGCCACCTTCAACACCAACACCAACACCACCATAAAGCTCAAGCGCTCAGCTTTCACACGTCGACTGTTTTTACCTCATACAGATGAATTGATTTCCACCATGTCAATCTTTGTGACGTAACATGGTTTGGACCTTGATAAAATTGACAGGAGTCAGATGCACGCACAGTCCATCCTAATAGCATAGACGGACGGATAGCTACCTAGCTCATCACAAACTCATCTGCATCTGCCAACGACAATGCTGCCTGCAATCGTCAGCATGTGCTTTCCACATCTATGTTACATTCTGCCTCTGTTCTGGGCTCATCTCCCGTGGAATCCGCGTCTAGTGTCTGTCCTGGTCTCATGTCATGCTCTGCACATCCTTGGCGTTCCGGCCTCGATATTGGATCCAACTCAACTGATCTTCAAATTTCCAGCGGTCGCACACAAGCTAGAGATCACATCCTCCTCTTTGGTCCGCCTTAGTCCCACGCCGTTGGATGGCGCCATCTTGCAGACGGAACGGTACGTCTAATCCATTACAAATTGGTATCATTGAACTTGGCCTATCTCTATGCGCCCTTGTCCGAGTCGTCTGAATCAGCAAACATATCCACTGCTCGCATCCGTCTTCGAGGCTGTCCCGCTTGAGACGGTTCTTCTTTGGTCTTGTTCTCAGTGCCGATTGTAGCTTGATCTGTAGGAGCTGGTGGCAACTCATCCCCGACAGCCTCATCTTCATCCATTGGTTCTCCAACCACATCGTCTTCATCGATGGCCTCTCCCTCAATGTCATCCTCGTCAATAGGCTCTCCCTCAATATCGTCCTCTTCGATCGGCTCTCCAATAACATCATCCTCATCAATCGCCTCGCCCTGAACGTCATCCTCCTCCTCCTCCTTCTCCTCGACGGTTGAAACCGGTAGTGCACGTAACTGTCCATCCTCCACCGTCTTCCATTTGCCCTTCTTCTCTTCGCTATCCTCCTTCACAGTGGTAGCCAGCGACGGTGGGCTCTCAAAACTTCGAACAAACAGTTCCTGGCTCTCAATAGGGAAGACGCACCATCCCTCCCAGAGATTCAGAACAAGGTGAATGCTACGCTTCCACTTCTCTGCACGTAAACGCCCCCACTTGAGTCGCTCCGCCATGAGGCCCAGTGTCTCGAATGTCTTCCGGTCTTTCAGTGATGTCTCGAATAGCTGCCGAAAACGCCAAGCGTGCCGCACGCCGCTTGTCGATGAAGACGATAGTATATCACTGACGACATACAATCCCACCAGACTAGCACCACTGATATCGGGGCCCTCGTTGCTTGGCGCCTCTTCGGGGGCGCTTGTTTGTAATTCCTTACTCTCAGACTTCTTGTCAGGGTTTGCGCCAGTAAGAGCAAATGGCTTCTCAACATTGAATGTGATCATTGCCACAACCTCGTCAACTCCTTGACTAGCATGGGTAATTGCGAAACTCGTCACTCTTGCTACATCGCCCTTTCTTAACCTCGACATGGACGTCGGTAATCGTGCAAGGAGATGTGTCAGCTTGGCTTTCTCCAGGGGGTTGAGGAACGCCTTTTCGGACTCCGCATCTGGGTTTTCCCTCTTATTGTCATCCTCAAAGTCCTCCTCGTCCGATGAGTTATACTCTGAATCCGACACGAATTCATCCAGCTTGGTCGTGTACTCGAACTTGAGGTTCTTCTCCGGGGCCTTCCATGCATGCGAACCATCGAATAGGGGAACGTATTTGCCCTTTTGTCGTGATTGCTGTGAACCCGTAATGACCTCCCAAAGTCTCCATCGGTACCATATGCCGCCTTGACTTCTTGCATCCCAGATCCACGCCCATTTTTCTTCCCTTTGCACCTCGGGTCGTGACATTAGCAGCGCCTCGAATTCTGGGCCATGCGCAAGAACTCCTTCGATAACCTTGCTAATTAGTTGGATAATTTTTACATCAGTCGGCGGTCTGACCGGCACATGTAACAGGGCCGACCGATTAATGCCTGAGCCAGGAGGTCCATAAGAGGTTGGAGGCGCAAATCTACTATTGAATCCATGCAGCGTGTGCGGGTTTTGTGGTCCTGATGGTTGCTCAACAGGTTTCGCGCCAAAGGGATGTGATGTCGCTGAAGAGCCAATATTTGGCAATGTTGCTGAACTCGCAACGGCTGATGAAAGATGGCGATGGAGAGATAGGTAATGCCCATAACCTAGATATCGGTTCTGTAGCGCATTGACGGCCGCATCGATCTCGTTCGCAGGTGTTTCCTGGGACAATGTGACGATCGAAATGGCATGCTTCCTTTCCGAGTTCCCAGAGCTGCCTGAAGGTGTGATTTTGACATTCTCGACTGTCAGATTGCCTGGGATCAGGGCCTTAATCGTGGCTGGGGAAGTTCCCGGGGGAATGTTGGACAGTCGCAGTGTAGGTTTCGCTATAGCCTTCTCTTCTGCCCTATCTGTCACACCGTCCATATCCTCATCGTCGCTAGTATTGAAAGCTCTCGCTGCTGGAATCAGCGCTCCTCCACTGGCTCCCTCATCGTAGCCCAGGACTCCCTTGTCCCGTGACGGCCGCGCAAAGTCCTGGAAAGATCGCTTTTTCGCGAACGAGGATGGCGGAGGTCCCAAGCTTCCTGGTCCGCTCTTCAATCCCGACGTCCCAAAATGCCTTCTCCCTGGTCCCGAGGGTGGTGGCGGGCCTCCAAATCCATGTCGCGGGCGTGAGGGCGCTGAAGAGCTGGGTGCGCTGTGTCCATCGTAGTCATCGTCGCGGTCGAAACTTTTGACGAATTCATTATACACCGCGGCGGTTTCTGCCTCTTCTCGTAGTCGCTTGGCTTCTGCTTCTGCCTTTTGTTTCTCGAAAGCGGACTGCTTGGTCGGTTTTTGCAGCTTGGCTTCCAAGCTTGGGAATTCGGATACGCCCTTTCCGGATGACATTTTCGGTTTCGATTTGTATTTTGTTGAATCAGTGCATCTCTGTTGTAGTACGCGAAGTATACCAAGTCTCCATCGAGATAGAGACCGTTGAGAGAAAGACTGAGCACAATGTTGATTGGGGTTTATGGTTAGCTGTCGCAATACCTCAGGTAGGTACCTACCTAGTCACAGCGCGTCCCCAAAGCTCCAGTTCCAGTTCCAGTGGGCCTCGCCACTGTAAGCCTTGTCGCTTACGGTGTGCTAGTTTTAATAGGGTATAACTAACGCAATTCGATGTTTCGAGGTCAAGTTGTCAAATACCCTATGGTTCCATAACTTATTGACTATGGTTTCGGGCTAAAGATATTTGCTTGATATGACCAAGAAGGAAAGATGCAGCTTGATGAAATGTTTTTGCGTTGTAGCGAGTCCCTCGTGGAAGTGGCTTCTAAAATCAGAGAAATATGAAGACTTAACAAAGATAATAAATCTAACAAAAGGGATCGAAGGCTCTCAGTGGAAGCTATTTGGACGCAACTCTGCTCCCTAAAACAAAACCAAGTGGGACGACAAAGTATAATCACTGCAAATGCTCAAAAAAGGCTAATTAGCTTCTCATATCTTGTTCAAGCGTGCCTTGGGTCATTTTCTTGACAGCGTGTGTTCTGCCCGCTATCGGCATCACGTGATACCCTTTGGAGGGGGGAAAGTTTTGATTGAACTGAAGCTGGAGAATATTATTCGGAGTGGTGACTGAAGCATACTACAATCTTCAGCTCACTTGAATGTCTACTACAATTCAATATGTCGAACCCGGACAAATCACCATGCCGAATTCTAGTAATGGCCTCGGGTTTTGGCTCTAACTTCCAGGCTCTCATTGATGCGATATCTACTGGTTCACTCCCAAATAGTCGTATCATTTCTCTCATTGTGAACCGACGGAACGCACACGCAACTGCCCGAGCCGAGAAAGCTGGTACGAGCCCTCTCACAAAATCTTATACGCCGTGCTAGCCCGTACGACTTTCATGTGTATATACTAACTCGCGACAAGGCATTCCTTGGCAATACTTTAACCTGATCTCTCACGGATTCTTGGAAAAGGGAGAAACCGACGAGCAGAAGGTGACTGAAGGTCGTCGGAAATATGACGCTGCCTTGGCCGAGAAGATTCTCTCAGCCGAGGAGAAGCCTGAGCTAATTGTTCTCGCTGGTTGGATGCACGTCTTCTCAACTGCCTTCCTAGACCCTATCCAGAAAGCTGGTCTGAACGTCATTAACCTGCACCCGTGAGTATATTTAGTCCTGTCCCTACAAATTACCTGATCATTAACAAAACCGCACAGCGCTCTCCCAGGAGAGTTTGACGGTGCCAACGCGATCGAGCGAGCTTATGATGAGTTCAAGGCTGGTCGACTAACACGCTCAGGCATCATGGCCCACTACGTGATCGCTGAAGTAGATAGGGGTACTCCTATCCTGGTCAAGGAGATTGAGTGGAAGGGAGAGGGCCTAGAACAGTATAAGGAAAAAGTACACTCTCATGAGCACGAGTTGATCGTCAATGCGACCGCAAAGGTGGCACAGGAGACTGTCAAGAACAGAAGGACATAAAAAAGGAGACGACATAAATACTGCTATAGCAGCACTGCACAATGACTACGAACGACGTGAGATGAGACAAACTTCATATACTGTACAAAACTCATACGGAACATGAGATGAGAGACAACCCATCTCCATCAAGAGCAGTTCTATCGCCATAGGGGTGACTGGAAATTTATTCTCCTACATTGGTTTGGCGTGGTTTGACATAACCAGGCATGGAATCGTGGAACCAAAGAACCAAACAGCATTCCTTAGCTCAACCCTTCATTATACCCCCTTACAGAATAAAACTCAAATCTGTCTCTCCCTGTTCCATATAAAATCTCATCCCTGACATGTGAAGTCATGTCAAAGCTGGCGTTGACTGAAACATAGCCTGTCGGATATTTATTAGCCCGCTGTCCATACCAACAACTCAACGTGTAAGTGGTGTTATGGTTGTAAGCTTATTATCCTCCTTTCAAGTCAGGCCATGCATGCCGCTTTTTCACTTCCCCAAAGATTCAATCTTTACCAACAAAAACAGATTTCTTAAACTGCTACAAACGAACGCTTCATCTAAATCCAATCCATATGCAGCTTGCGCCCCAAGACCTTCTGATGTTCTATCATAGCTTGGCCTTGGTCTCTCCAATAACCGCCCGACCCTTCTCGAGCTCATCACACAGCACCAAAGGCTGTCCACCGCGCGATCCGTCCTCAGTTATGAGCCCTTTATAGACGCCGTTCGTCTCTCTTCCGACTCCATCATTCTGGATCTCTCTCCAACGCCACTTCTCGCCAAGCTTACCACCATGGCCTTGCATAACATCTACGATCTTCTCTCCCAGATTGGGTAGGAACTTGAATCCGTGTCCGCTGTCGCCTGTTGCAACAAAAAGTCCCTTCCAGCCTGGGTGGTAGTCAATCAGCCATTCGCCGTCTCGTGTGTCAGAGTACCAGCAGATTCGAGCCTCCTTCCATGGTCGGTTTTCTAGGCCACGTATAGGACACAGGTCCGTGAGCGCGCGGCGTAGATCTTTGTCGGCCTCAGCGGTCAAGGGGTTTGAGGAATCGTTGCGAGAGGTATAGGGCTGAGATGCGAGGAAGGGCTCCCGCTTATCGTTGGGCGAAGGAGGAAGAGCGTTGTTGATCTTGACCGGGTTAATATATCCAAAAGTATGGCGGGCCGCCTTGAGAACGTTATTTCGAGGGGGGATGAGGAAGAGGCCGGTGCTGAGGTTCAACACTACAGGGAAGTTGTCGAGTCGCTTCTGTTCTTCTGGTGTGATGTCCATATACGCGACTGCATGGCCAGTAGCCTCTGTTCTTCCTCGGAGGTCAACGAGTGAGCCGGACCAAGCACCAGCAGCTACCATGACGATATCGGCCTTGAGAACCTCTGAGTCGCTCAATTTCGCACCAATGACTCGGTCGCCCTCTGTCACGAGCTCTGTCACCTTGCCGTTGACGAATTGGATACGTCCTGTGGCCTGAGCTTGCTTATAGAGCCACTTCATACCCTCTCCGGCATCAGCCCAGCCAGAGTTGCCGTTGAGGTAACCCCAGTCTCCGGGATAACCGTCTGTGCCGAGGAACTCTTGAAGAGCCTTGGTACTCTCCAGCTTTTGGATCTTGTCAACAGGCAGACCAGTCTGCCTAGCGATCGACTCGACATTCTTGGCGCTCTCCTTGGTATAGTCCATGCCAGACTTCTTGAGCTTGAAGTCTTTAGGGGTCTCGCTCGCGCAGAGGACAAAGCCCGATTCGGAATATCGTCCCTGTCCACCGACCTCATGGTCACCCTGCTTTCGCCATTCCTTCTGCGCCTCGGCGGCAAGCGCGGCATAGTAAGGGTCCGAGTAGTCGGCTCGTACAATTCGAGACGAGTCTACACTGGCAGCATCTTCTGGAGGAAACTGTCCTACGCAGTCGTCGACGACAGTAATCGAGGTGTTGGAGTAGTGTGGCCGTTTGGCCAATGCCCAGGCGGTGCCGAGCCCAAAGACTCCAGAGCCAACGATAAGGATAGAAGAGGGAGCGCCAGCCATTGTGACAGACAAAGATGATAGACGGTCGAGGAGAAGACGAGAAAGACTTCCTACGAAGGATGATCACTTATCTGCCACTGTCAACAAAAAGAAAGTTCACATGGGCCGATGAAATGCGAAGACTTTTCCCCGTTCCACACCGATCACGGCGTTGTCCGAGGAGGAGAGCGTCGCAAACGACACTAGAACGGGGCCAAAAATCGGCTGATAAGTCTTTGGTGCTGCCGAGAATCGGGGCTAGTTTGCCGATTGACTATGAGAATGCCATTATTGGCTGGGCACGTGAGTGGATAATGATGCATCATCACGCACGCGATCTTCACACACAAAATGTCAAAAAGACTGCAAACTTCGGAGAGAACTTAAAACTTTATTTATATCTCACTACTGAGAAAAACGCACTCTGGAGAACGAATCTCGCAGATGATGGTTCAAGTTCGTGGCAACCTTACGATTGCCTTATCCAGCAGATGCTGGGGTATCCTCTCCATATTTTCACGAACTCGCTACCAAGTTCATGTTTTTTTTTGGTTGGACTGAACCCTCATGAGGCTCATGCGGGCGACTGTTCGACTTTGCTTCCTCAGCACCCTCTCAACTCAACGCGTCCCTCAGGAGTATTAGAAGCGCTCAAATCAACTGAGCGCGTGCGCCACAGTACTGGCGCGAGCAATCTATGATGTGTCGCGGGATGAGTAGTCTTTGCTTTTCCCCAGAACCGAAATCCCTCGTAAATAATCCTCTTCCTAACCGACCCTGCCAACGCCATTGCAATGCAGAAATTCAAAATGGTACAAACGCAGGTTCCTGACCTCCAGCCTGGGCATCAAGACCAGCTAGAAGCCAGAGAACATGAAAGCAATCGTGGTATCATGACGGGTTGTCTAATCATACACGTCGATAAGGTGACATTGGAATGTCGGATGTAAGATGACAAAGAGTCGAGTGGCACCTTAGACTTTGCGGAAATCTGGCAAGAATTATTAACATCGAATGTAACTAAAGATAGTGAAGGGAGACAAACCTTGCAGCACAGGGTAGATCATCTCGAAGGCCTGGTAAATTTCCTCTCGGACTTTGGCACCAGTCAAGACGATCTTGCCACTGACGAAGATAAGAAGCACAATCTTGGGTTTGATCATGCGGTAGATGAGACCGGGGAACAACTCGGGTTCATAAGAACTGAAATTGTGATGGCGAGATGCCAAACCCTCGAGTCGGATAGGGAACTTGATGTCGCAAGAGCCCACGATGTTCTGGATCTTGAAGTCGGTGAACTTGGCATTGAATCCAAGCTTCTGAATGATACGAGCGTACTTTCTTGAAGCGAGCTTCGAGTCGTCTTCAGATTTAGCACCAGTGACGACCATCTTGCCAGAAGCGAAGATGAGAGCGGTGGTCTTGGGCTCGCGGATTCGCATGATGACAGCGGCGAAACGCTTTGTCTGTTAGCAACGTGTTTCTTACTCGGTATGCACGTAATGTCTGTAGTACCTTAGGGTTATACTCTGCGTTACGAGCATGCAGAGCAATAGTCTTGAGGTCCAAGCGGCAGTCCAAGTTCACTGTAGCCACGATGTTCCTTTAAAGTTTGCCAGATAAGCCTCGCTGAGCATAAATAGGTCACTCAGGAGGATACATACTGTAAAGTGGGAGTAATTCCACTAGGTCCTTGAGTGGCAGCAGGCGTCGCGACAGGCGTTGCGGGTGCCACCCCATTGCCATTTGCCGCCTGCTGGCCGTTGAGGGCAGGTCGCTGAGCAGCATCACCGGTGCCGGCGGGCGGAGGTGTCAACTCGTTGGTAGCTCCGGGGAACGACAGCGATCCTGGCGCCGTGAACGCTTTGGCTTGCGCAGCGTTCGATGGGTGTGTCTGGATGCCTTCCATGATTGGAGTCGGTATCGAGATGTGTCAACGGCTACAAAAAAAATCGCTGAACAGATCTAGAGCGGGACCCAAGTTAGCGCCGCGCATCAAAGAAAAAGAGATCGTGCATCCTACCCTGGGAGGTAGATGCGATGGTGATGATGCAACGGTGTCGCAGAAGTGCAGCGCCGTTGTGTTGATGCGCGAGTGAAGTTGAATAAAGGGAGGAGAAACAGGCCTTATATAGGCGGGGGTAGCGGGGCTGTGGCAATGAATCAGAGAGACCACCTACCAATCGCGGGAGAGAAACAAGTGAATGTGTCCCCTACAAAGAAACTTGCCCAGCAAAATTTTGGTTCTTTAAAAAGCGACGAATGCAAAGATTCGATGCGGAACAATATGGAAGATGGTAGAAGGACAGTAGCCTTTTTTGCTGAGTCGATATATCGATCAAGTTATTATAGTTTTAGAAGGCCAAAAGCTTCTTTCACTTCACAGCAGCTTCTTCTTTTCTTTTTCTATTGTTTTCTACAATAGCGCAACGACTCGATAGTGACGATGACGGTGTCGGCGGGTATCGCTTCGTTCCGGTCTTGGTCGGGTTCAGCGATGTCGGTTGCGCGCAAGGAGCGAAGAGGGCAATGAACGTATTTCAGATCTTGCAACCTGGTCGCAAGGGCTGTGACCTAGATAGAGAGTGCGATCACGTCTGCGACAGCAGTGTGGTGATGTATTGACAAAGTGAACAGGAGAGACAAAGCCCGAGATGATTCTTCAAGGCTCAGACTGAGAGATGGGACAAGATAGTAATTGTCCACACAGATGGGGATGTGAAAGTGTGGATGTGGGGTGTGACGTCGTGGGGGGATCAAAAATAAAAAAAAAGAGGCCGGACGTAAGTGGTTGGTACGTAGGGCCGTCAGTCGGGACTTCCGCGCAGGTCTTTCGAAACAGGCGGGCGAGGGGAGGGCTGGCTCTTTATAATTTTGAGCAAAGGCTGCCCAGGCAGGACACCCCAGGCAACAACACGACCTGTGGCGTCGACGCTGGCAGGCTTGGCGTGCGCTAGTCTTTGCACTAAGTTGTCTTGATCCAATCAAACACTCTTGCGACGCTGATTTTATCTCCTTTTTTCCCCACCCACTCCCCCCAGTCTCAGTGTTGAGCCCCTGAAGTGCCACTATAGCAAACTCAAAATCCATGTACACATGTATCGGTACATCTTCTTTTACTTTGCAACACAACTCCATCCATTGCTCTGGACCCAGGTGCTGCAGGCTCTGGTGCACTGGAGTCTGGAGCTGTGAGCCCCCAGAATTTAAGGGTCGCCACTAACAGGGTGCCCTGCTGCCCGATAAAGGCCGTGTAGGCAATAGCGGCTCACTCTCATTTCAGTCAGTCACAGGAGATCACAAGCAAGGAAGCCAAGACGGCTGAGGGCATGGACCAGATCAAATAAGCAACGATTTAAGCGACCAAAAAGACAATATCATCAAGCAGCACTAACCGATTCCCGTCACAATATGCACTGTAGTCGTGTGTCTTTTCTCTCTCTTATCGGTCGCAAATGTCGGGATTATTTCTTCCACAGTTTGGCGTGATCAGTTTTCCTCCTTTCCTGGCTGCTAGTTTTTTGCTGTCGTCATATCTCTTCCCTGCGCTTTATTTTCTGTCCCTCCATCACCTTACCTCTCACCTTTCACCTCCTCCTCTCCAACAACCCTCCACTGCAATCTGCAAGTCAATACGCAGCTACGAAATGTTGAACCGATTTCGAAACCGAACGACGGCGACAACCCCGAAGATAATTAAGGCAATACACGATATGGAATGAAGTGAGAGCGAAGGACGATGTGAACCGGTACCGACCGAGTCGAGATGGACGAAAACGATGCCAAACACCGACGGGAACGATCACGAAAGACAGCAAAGGCGGGCACCGAGACCCATCGACGAGCAGAGCCTGCCTCGACCTGGACTGGCTTGACTCAAGCCGGATACTGCGACGGCATCAGCACGCAATCCGGCGGCAACATCAGCGTCACAGCGCCTATCCATGGAGACTCGCAGGCCTGTGGACCTCGGATGCGGACTGGAATTATGGGCCGGGGGGCTACTTCAACTAGGCGTGCTGGCGTGGTTGGTTCCTTTTTTGGCCTTCCACTGACTCCTCCCACCTCTCATCAGCGTCTGACTCTGAAAGCTCTCGCTCGTTGGCGCACCAAGATCGTCTCTGTTGACCCCATTCAGTCGCATACCCCCGTCGCTCCTTATCGGAGCGGGCACCACTAACTCTAGTTCGAGCCATGCTCCGCCCCGTCAAACCATTTGCTTGTCCCCCGTGGGACTTTTTTCTTCCAACCCAACCCAACCACCGACTCTTGCCTAACCACCAACATGATGGAACCCTGAAACACGCTCTGCCCCCTTCACTGACTGTTTTGTTCAGTCCACGCGCCCTCCTTCACAACGCGTCGTCACCCTAGCTTCTTCAGCAGGATCATTTGAATCGCGCTCATTTCACTGCGATAGTCGTCTCGCAAGCGTCTCATCAGCAAAGTCACGCCATGACCTGCAACATGAATATGGCTCAGTGAACATGTCACGCGACTAACTGGCTGCACAAAGCCTGATTTACGGACACTCCGCACAACAGCAAATTTGACTGAATTTTGCCTTGCCGTGTCCAGTCAGCGAGCGAGAAGGAAGTACAAGGCAGGTTATGGGGTTTTCCTTTTTTACGTGCCCTCTCATTTTGAGCCCCCAACCGCCCGCTGACTCTGTGAGTCATTCAACTGTGGCCAACCAGGAAGCAGTTAGCCAGCAAACTGTCCCCCTCGCAGTGCTAGGGAGGCTGGATCTGTGCGCCCACTGACTGGCTTCTTGCATCATGTACTCAGTACAACGACTTGGGCAGCCGCCATAAATGATGCAGTCGTCATGGTTGTTCACTTTTGGATGCTAATGCATTCTTTATTTATCATGCTGCGTTTATCAGTTCTTTGCACCGCTTTCTTGTTATGTGAGACTGACCTTAGGGTGATGCGTGGCTCCCATCGCATGGGCTAGACTTGAGGAGCCTGTCTAGGGGAGGCAAGAAACCTCGGGACCTTGACCCTAAGTGACAAAAATATTCAGGTAATTTAGCTCAAGTTTAGGGGCCTTTTTGCTAGGTTTATTTTAGCAGCCTCTTCCAAGGTCTTAAGTATTCTTACTCCCCGAGGCCTGCGTGTCGTGACTCTTGGAAACCCCAGTCTGCATTGAGGACACGTTCCAGGATGCCACCGTCAAATTGGCGCCGAGTGGTGACACGAAAATTTTGATTGTCAAGGATCGCCAAGTATGGTTACCTCTTACGAGAACGCGTCAAATTACCGGGGGCTTGCTGACACAAGTACCTCACTAACAATTTTCTGGTCGCGCGACTTATCACAGTCCTAGCCTGGGTTTGGACGCGAACTCCACAGACTGTTCATCCTCAGAGGAACCAACCAGCCTCATTTCAACTTCTTCGCAGTTCTACCAGGATCCGCCATGTCTCGCTAGCTTCTTTATCCATGGGCAAATTTGGCTGGGGCATGAACCGACTCCGCACTGCAAGGTTTGCTCGAACAAGATTACTCTTCTTTTGTGGGGGCGATCGCAAAGCTATCTCTATTCAGTCCTTACCTTGGTGATAGAAGAGATAAGCCTGGATTCCTTTGCCATCACACTTGAATCGCTTGGAACATACTTAGTTATTGGCCTGTTGCCTCAAGTATTTGTGATCTGATCGCCCAGCGATTGAAATTATCATACTGGTATTCAAAGAAATAGCCGCACATGTCAAGAGACATAGCCGCGGAATCCGCAAGGACTAGACTCTCCACATTGGACGGTCTAGGCTTTCGCCATTCCTCTTTGTTCACATGCTGATAAGCTCGAGTCCATGCGGCTCAAGTTACCTTCCTATGCAACGACCGCGCCTCGATTGCTTCTAGCTGAACAAGCACCTCTGTGCTATCCAGCATGCTCTCAGTCGACCGCCGATTTTATAGTCTAGATCTTCATTCCGTATCAAAAGTCATGTTTTTGCATTTGTACCTCGACTCCAATATGTTCCAAATATCAAACCTTCCCATCTCTTACTCTCGGCCTCATACCAATCGACAGTCCCCAACGCGCCAATGATGCACCCAGGTATATAAACAAAGTATCATACAGAATACATAACGAAAAAGTGTTGCTCCCAAAAGAACAAGTATTTGGTTTTCTTAGGTCATGTAGTATTTAGGGCCTTCACCTCCTTGGGGCACCTGCCAGTTGATGTCCTGGTTAGGAGCCTTGATATCGCACGTCTTGCAGTGGATGCAGCTGTTCTGTTGTTAGAGTCTCTTCTCAATTTAAGAAAGTCGTAGTGAAAACTTTGGAACTTACTTCTGTGCGTTAATCTGGAATCGCACGCCGTGAGGCTTTGACTCGTCCTCAACATACTCGTAAACGCCAGCTGGGCAAAATCGGTTCTCTAGACCCTTGAAAGGAGGATATGTTGACTCAGTATGAGCGTCCCAGTCCTTGACTTGTAAATGAACAGGTTGATCCTCCTCATGATTGGTTCCTGTTCGGGAGACACTTGTCAAAATATCAAAGGTGAGCTTGCCATCAGGCTTCTCGTACTCGATCTTGGGGACCTCATCGGCAGGAAGGGTAGCAGCGTGGTCGGGAGTCTTATGCTTAAGTGTCCAAGGAACGCGACCCTTGAAAACATAAGCCTCGAGACCAGAGTACATGATACCGCCATAAAGACCGAGAGGAGTGTGGAAAGATGGTCGCATGTTGCGCACCTCCTTGAGCTCCTTCCAGATGGGAGAATCTCTCAACTTGTTCTCATAGTCGTAGAGGAATACTGTGCCTTCATCGGTCTTTTCGCTAATAGCAGTCCATGCTGCTTCGGCGGCAAGCATGCCCGACTTCATGGCATTGTGGGTGCCTTTTACCTTCGGAACGTTGACAAAGCCAGCCGAGTCACCAATGAGTGCACCACCCGGGAAAGCGACCTTGGGAATAGACTGGAAGCCGCCCTCAATAAGAGCTCGAGCACCGTACGAGATGCACTTGCCGCCCTCG
Source organism: Fusarium gaditjirri (assembly GCA_013266175.1). Taxonomy (NCBI): domain Eukaryota; kingdom Fungi; phylum Ascomycota; class Sordariomycetes; order Hypocreales; family Nectriaceae; genus Fusarium; species Fusarium gaditjirri. The sequence goes on along the minus strand of JABFAI010000036.1, from coordinate 174,474 downwards.
AGGACATCACGGAACAAGGGATGCCGCTTCAGCTTTTGGAACTCCTGGTAAGGGGACATCCAAGGGTTCGAGTAATCAAGAGAGACGACAAGACCAATCTGAACAAGGTTCTCGCCAAAGTGGTACATGAAAGAGCCGCCGTACACATCTTTGGATAGCGGATAACCCAGGGAATGCAAAACTAAACCCTTTTCAAACTTGGCAGGATCAATCTCCCAAACCTCTTTGACACCAAGGCCATAAGTCTGATGCTGGCTGTCCCTACGCAGATCAAATTTGTTGATAACCTGTTTACTCAGGCTTCCATGGCAACCCTCGCCAAACATGGTCACCCTCGCATGGAACTCCATGCCTCGCTCAAACGTTTCCTTTGGCTTGCCATCACGGCCAACCCCTAGGTCGTTGGTGGCGACACCCTTAACTGAACCATCTGAAGCATAAACGACCTCAGAGGCAGCGAATCCGGGGTAAACCTCAACACCAATCTCCTCAGCCCGCTCTCCAAGCCATTTTACGAATTGGTTCAAGCTAACGATGTAGTTTCCATGATTGGACATCTGAGGAGGCGCTGGAATGGGTATAGCAGAGTTCTTGGTGAGGAATCGCATACGATCGGTGCCAGCAGGAGTGGCATGTTCGAAACGGTTAGGATTGTTCTCGTCGAGCCAGTCAGGGATAAGTTCGTTGATGGAGGTGGGCTGGATCACGGCTCCAGAGAGGATGTGAGCGCCGAGGTCGCCAGCCTTTTCCAGGACAAGTACCCGAAAATCCTCGTTTCCAGCTTCATTGGCAAGCTGCTTGAGGCGAATAGCGGCGCTGAGTCCAGCAGGACCAGCTCCTACAATACAGACATCAACCTCGTCGGACTCTCGCTCAACGCTCGCGGGGTCGAAATCCTGGTCATCATCTCGAAGTCGAGAGGTAGTGCTAAAGGCACGAGAAGCCATTGGAAGTCTTGCGCCAGACCATATTGTCGTAGATAACCTTCTTGTAATAGAGGATCTGGTTGAGATTGTGGCGATAGAGAGATTCGATCTAGCGGGACGAAATTGGGAGTGAGAAAGCACCCTCGAACTTCGCTGGACGCATCGCGAAACTGGACGTGGGGAGGACATGATGACGGTATAGAGCTGAAGGCGAATTGGATGTTCAGCCACCAGGAGCAAGGTTGGCGATGGATGAGTGAGACTCAAGATGAGGGAAAGGGAAAGGTATTCCTTATGGAGGAGCTCAAGGAGGGAAGAAATGTCCTGGCGCCGGCGGCAACTAAGCAACTTTCTGCCGCCGTTGACTCTTCCTTTCTTTCTTTCGTGGTGCGAGTAGAGAGGGCCGATAGTGGGGAAGGCACGATCGCCGGGGTGGCTATTACCGCTTTTGGTTCCAACAGAGGACTTCTTTTTGACAATTAACTGGATGTTAATTGGCTCTTTGGCGGGTGTCTCTCTAGAGCTTGGGGCTCCTTTTTCGGCTCGTTTATTATCCTCGGGCCTCTACCAGGTAAGGTAGGTAGGTTAGATACCAGATTCTTCAGGGAGTGGGAGGTGGGATTTACTGCCTTGACAAATCTCTTTACAGTACCTATTGTCTCTTCTCCTATAGGTAGAGTACTGCAGCTGCAGCACGTACCTAGGGTTTGTCAAGGCTCTCACCGGCACTCGGTTTTGGATAACCGAGGCCATGGAACTACGGTCGTTCAACGTCTAAAATCACGGTTGGTACTCGGCTGATCCGCATTGGTGTGGACCTGGGGTATGCAGTGGGTGGTTGGATGTGTCCAATGCCTAGCATGTGCAAATAACATCATAGATACATACATGATGAGTGATGGTAACCAAGAATGCCACTATTGGGTATATGTTCTTGGGTGACAGTCAGTATCTGGGAAATGAGTAATATGCAATCACCAGTTGGCAACTCTCTTTGGAGTCGTCACGGTAAGACATCCAAGACTTGGCCTACTCCTGTCCTAAATTATCCAAAAGTAGTCTAATTATTTCTGTCACTTACCTAGGGCTGAGGTCTGGAAGTATTCTTTATTAAAACATCCCCTAGAGAGCTTCAGTTACCATAATATGTGCCTATTAAATGCATTGTCTTGTCATGATGCCTGGGCCCATGAACAATTACGTCAACTACGTGCCCCAAGCGTTCGGTATCGGGGTGTTCTTGGCCGCTGCTTTCATTCGGCTTAACGTTGTTCTTTGCCGCGGCTTAGGGTCTTGGGCTATCTACGCGTTATTTCGGCCTGGATTTGCCTCACCATCTTTGCATACCACATCGCAGTTTGCAGCAATTTTCCACTCACGTGTTGAGGTAGTTCAGTTTGTCAGGCGCATGACTTGATCCACAAATGTTACAGGAAGATTTGGTTATAGTTTAATTGTCAAGTCTATTGTACTGACGATGTGAGGCTTTCTCGCTTACATTCAATATTCATTTGCCCTTGACGGATTGTACTTGGCTATTGTGATACGGTCTGGCTTACTTGCTAGAACGTGATTAAGGCAACTACGCGGGAGAGAATATGTGACACTTTTAGTATTACTGCTTTCTTCTGTTTCACACACTGGTAGGATCTTCGGATTAGACTCTGTAGTCCATAACCCTAGTAGCATGCACTAAACTCGTTGACTACCCTGTACCTTAGGCTCTGTCGCTTTAGCATAGTCATTCGTTGCCTGGACTCATAATACACCATTTTCGGATGAGTTATCGTATTAATACTTGATCGTGTAGAGCGTGCTGCAGTATAACCGGTTTCCTTGCATCTCAATTTGCCTGGCTGCACCGCATTGCTGTTGCACCATCACACCAATCCCAATTTTGTGAGTTTTCGTCTTGGAATCCCGAGTCTGGGTATTCTGACATGGTTGTCAATTTCGAGAAGCCATATCGGATTGACTGATACTCAACCCAACGCGCGCCGCTTTCCGCCAACTCCATTAACTCCCGATGAATTCCGTGGTAAGTCATATCAACGCATTCAATGAATGAAGTCGTACTCTGAGCCCAAAGGACCATGGTTCCGTCGAAGCCAACCAGGATAGGAGTTGGATGTGTATACACCATAGCGTATGGACAGATGAAGAAGTACTGATTGAAACACTCATGCATCAACCCAATACAATCTTCTTTGATAAAGAAGTTAGCAGGAAGGGAAACGTCAAAAATGCTGGGTAATGCCATCGCGTGCTGCTGTATGGCCTGTGTTGTCTTGTTTGTAAGCACCTTCATCGTCCCACAAGCCCGAGTTCTTATATCCATAGATGCACGAAAGCAAGCAGTGATACGAGAAGGGCAACGTTTCACTACATTCATGACACACCATTTCACGAAGGCTTCACATGAATCACTGGGAACTGCATGCAAATTTATGTACATGACTCTGAATGTCATGTTGCGGATACCTGGCTTTGAAGTGTCAAGCGAGAGATGTAGTGTGTATCTCGAAGTGAAACAAGGCTTTCTTACCGATTCACAAGGATGAACTTGCCCTAGACTCTCGATACCATGCGTTTGAACAGTGAGTATAGGACGTGACCATCAGTGATGTTCTATTAGTGATTGGCTTTTATAACAAGTTGAGGGCAAGTGAGAAAAGAGTTGAAAACCCCAAACTACCTACTAACTATACCTGATCTATGAGTGGGAATATGCCTGAAAGTATACGATTCTGATATTGGTTGACTATTTTAAAGTTCGGCTTTATATAAACCTGGATTCAGATAAGCAATGGATATCTTTATGTATCTTGTCTACTCCGTAAACTAATGCTCATTTTGGACGCTCTCAGGGGATTACCTTATTTCAATTAGCCTACGAAGTTTATCTTCAAGTCTCCAACGCTTCAGGCTTCCCCAGCTTCAACCCCACTCCCTTTACCTTAGTTTTAGTCAGGGGTCAACGGTTCCTGCATAGGTACCTAGGTAGGTAGGTAGGTAGGTATTCAGAGCGGGCTCCTTCTCAAACAATCAACCACGAAACACCAAAATGTCTGCATAACAACAACCTCTTCAAATGACGGAGATATCGCCAAAATGTACTACGTACTCCCTCTTCTCGCCAGCTTCATAGCCGTATCTGCCAATTGCCCCAACTACGAACAATTCGCCCGTGAACGACATGAACCTTTCTCATCAGGGCGCCATGCGTTTCCTTTTCAGCGTCCAGGCAAGGATTGCCGCACATATTCAGTGCCCGCGGTTGATAAGGTGATCTACGAGGAGATGGACCAAGCGATTGGTGACCCAGATCTGTATCGTTTGTTTCTGAACACATGGCCCAATACACTCGATACAACGGTGAAATGGCAGGGCACTTCTGCTGATAACCCTGATGAAGAGGTGAACTATGCTTCTTGGATAAAACCATACTATTTATTCCGCTGACAATTCCTCAGCTGGCCTTTATTACCACAGGTGATATAAACGCTCTTTGGCTGAGGGATAGTGCAAATCAGCTCCAATCGTACAAGTCAGTCCTTTCCTCCAACAGAGGCTCCCCATCCGACGAGAACGACATCGCCTCCCTCTTCCGCGGAGCCATCAACCTCCAAGCCCGATATATAGCCAAATCTCCCTTCTGCAATGCCTTCCATCCTCCACCTGAAGCTAAGCTCCGCCGCGTGAAACGATCTGTCCAACCTCGAGACACCGTCAGTCCGAAATATGACCCCGATTTCGTTTTCGAGTGCAAATATGAGCTTGATTCTCTTGCAGCGTTTCTTCAATTATCATGGGACTATTACGACGAAACTGAGGATGGTGAATTCTTTGGCAAGTTCAGCTGGGTCGAAGCCGTCAAGGCAATCTTACGGGTCGCGAAGCATATGCAAGAAGGGACATACGATGAGCAGGGCAGAGTGCAGAAACCTGCATATACATGGCTGCGAAATTCTGACAGTGCCTCTGAGACTGTGTCCAACCATGGCCACGGCGCGCCTGTCAAGGGTCATATTGGCCTCGTGCGCAGTTTCTTTCGACCATCCGACGATGCATGCATCTATCAGTACTTCATCCCTGCCAATATGATGTTTTCGCGCTACCTCACTGCATGCGCAAAGATAATGAGACCTTTGGATGAGAAGGTAGCCAAGGAGATGGAGGCGTTGGCGTTTGATATCGAAGTTGGGATTAACAAACATGCTATTATCCAGCACCCTATTTTCGGAGAGATGTATGCCTACGAGATTGATGGCTTCGGTTCATATAATCTCATGGATGACGCCAATATTCCCTCCCTCTTGAGTATTCCGCATTTAGGCTACAAACCAGCCTCGCAGCATGTATACGACAACACACGCGCTTTTGTGCTAAGCTCTTATAACCCGTACTACGCCCGAGGGCCTGTTTTGAATGCTACAGGTGGCCCTCATCTTGGTCCAGGCATGGCGTGGCCCATGGGGCTCATTGTCCAACTTTTGACGACTGACGATGACGAGGAGATTGTGGATGGCATTCGACAATTAATGAACTCAACGAGTGGGCTCGGTCTCATTCACGAGACAGTTAATAGTCACAACGAGAAGCATTGGACAAGATCGTGGTAAGTCATGCCGCCGGAACTGAAGTGCTATATATACTGACAGAAAAAAGGTTCTCATGGGCCAATGGCTTGTTTGGACAGATGATTATGGACTTGTATAAACGGAAACCAACATTGATAGCCAGGAGCTACCAGGGTGTAGACGATAAATGATATTATAATGTGCAATAGGAAGCTCTGCATGAGTCAAGATTGAGTTGCATAAACGTCCTTATCGAGCGACGAAGACAAAAATGCACTTACATATTTATTCGTGGATTTTGGTTCACGTAACACAGGTTGTTTAACTATTAGCTTGTCATAAAACGTTCAGTGTGATTGTCTAATGACAAACTAAGTGCAATACTTATGCCGAAATCCACCGTTGTCTCATCATAGTCATAACTCCCAAACAGCCATTTCTGATGCAAACGCAAATTAAAAACCTCTCATCTGCCTCCTGATTCCCTAGAAAAGGATCAAGTCCTACTTAACTTAAGTCGAAACCTGCCCCTGACTGTACAGCATAAAGTAGCTTCTCCCGAAGCGTCGCCTCAGATGTGTATCTTGGTAGTTTGAGTAGGTTAACACATGTGCTAGTACTGGGCAGTCTCTCTTCGTCTGTTCCTCCATCTCGAATGCTGAACATTGGTCTCAGTTGTGAGAAGCCCAACAAAGGGGCTCGGGGTGTCGAGCTGACATATTTGAGAACGGCACGGCGCTGTTCATCTGTGAAGCTGTGCATGACTTTCCAGAACAACTTGATTGTGTCATGCTCTTCACCGTCATCGCCAATTTGGTATAAGCCGCTGTAGATGGTATGATTCCGGAGGTCTTCGATATCGATCTCGGATGAGTCGCCGCCGACAAGACGCTGCAGCTCCGACTGATTAAACATAGACAGCCACGACGGGCGGATAATAGACCTCAGACCGCGCAAGAAGGCCGAGGTCTGTGGTGCTGGTTGAACAACCAAACGGTGCCGAGCGACATACGAGATGTACAGGAGGCGGTTGTCGTTCGTAACGTGGATCTGATCGCCATGGGCTATAAGCTTTCTGGTGACAGTCTTCACTGGATCTTTAGGGTCTGAAACCTGGTCCTCGATGGTGAAGTCGATTCCCAGTTCAGAAACATCCCCAGGATAATTCTTGAGTCGCAGCATGCCTCTGTAGAGATCCTCATCCATGTCTCGAAGATCGTTCACGCTACCTTTATAAGTGTTCTCATCATTGGGCCCTGTCGATGTCCACTTGAGGAGGAAAAAGCCAGCAAAAGCCAGGTCAACAAGGATGCCCTCATACATGCATTTGCCCACGATCCTGCCGAGAAATTCATATCGCTTGAGTAAATCTGACATCATATCTCGGAATGTGCTGTCGGCTTCTGTCATTCCGGCATGGCGCAATTCTTCCCGAATAACGTCGAGGGCTGTGGGATCAGGGTACAGAAGTCCCTTTTCGTTTGAAGTGAACATGCCTCTACCTCCTTCAGCACCGAACGCTTCTGTCGTTACGCTGATAAGGAACTCTTTGGTAACACCTCCTCCATCGATACCAGCCTCGGCGGTACCGAACTGGTCAACAAATGTGATCTGGATAGGATCCTTCAGACCTTCCCCTATCTCGTAGAATTGCTTATATGCATCGTCAAAGAGACTGTTACGTGAAATCTGTGCATGGTGCTTCGCATACGGACCGGCAAAAAAAGACTGGCTGTTATTCCCTCGTTGCTGACGATCTAGTTGGACAAAGTGGCGAAAGATTTGAACGCGAGTTTCGAAAGGAACTGCAAATGGCATGTGCTTTAGAATCTCCAGCTTGGGCTTCATCTCTGCTAATCGGCGCTCCCTTTGACTTCGAATCTGCTGAGCTTTTAGTTTCTCGAGTCTCGCATGCCGTGACAGTCGCTGGCCAACAATGGTCGAGTAAAAGCCTGGACCATCCCCATTTTCACTACCCTCGACATCGCTGCCATCAGAATTTTCATCTATCTGCCGCTTTTCCTCTGCAATAACGGCACTGACAAAGTCTGACTGGTCTAGTTTTGAGGTCATAAGCCAATGGTCTGTGGGTAAGAATTGCTTCCTCGAATCTCTTTCATACAGCATTTTCATAGCTGTTGTAATAATGCTTCGCAGGCTGTCGATATCAAGCCTCGTCGGACTCTTTGTGGGGGCTGAAGGTTCCTCCGACATCATTGCTGAAGATTGTCCAGAACCAAAGTAGGTGTCAATACGATATCTGGAGGCTGCCTCGAAATTATCAGCAGATTTGGAGAGGTCTTGAGCTCTATAGTGAAGAGTAAACGCAGTATTCTTCAGAAAGCTCGTCAGCATTTTGACGTCCTCCAAAGACAGGCTGCAAGATCGAATACGGGATATTGAATGGTTTTGCTCCATAATCCGTGGGTCAATACCACTGAAAAAATCCTCGTCATCGCTTAAACGAAGAATGAAGATGTACAGCTCGAGGAACAAGAGGACAATCCGCCAATCCTGTTCCTCTTCCATGGAGTTCGAAGTCTCTGATGTGATACCCAGATACCTGCGGAGGACGGTGAGCGGGGCCTCTGACTCAGTCCTCAACTTCTCGAAGACAGCCGTTTCACTCATGATGTGCCAGAGAAACTTTATCGTTGGGACATCACCTGAGATCGTAGGAATTTCCTCAAGGAAGAGGCGCATGCGTATGTCGTCGCTGTTTGCAGGGAAGCATCGGAGCAGGGTCAAGATATACCCAGCCAAAAAGCTCGTGCTTTGATATTCTTGCGAAGAGGATCCTGCCAGGTTGGTTGAGAATTCGTGTAACGTTTGCGAAATGCCATTGCTATCCACTAGGGACATGAGTCTAGCAGTGATATAAGGATCTAGTGATGGCACGAGAGGTTCTTCAGAGCTATTCTCGTCGCCATCTGTCGACTTTGCCAACAACCGGATACTAATGGTAGAAGAAAGACTAGATAATTGAGTGTAAAGCAATTCCAAAACACCCGAGCTGCTGCTGTTGTTGGCGTTAAAGCGACTCAAATCGATAAAGTGGGCGAGCTGCCAGAGTTGAGCATCCTGAGATTGTTTCTCGCTCGATGGAGAGGACAGTCCAGTGACTATCGCCTTTGAAAGATCAGAAAGTCTGACTGCGTTGGATATAGTGGAGATATTTTCTTCAAAGAAGTACAAATTATTCTTGGCCAGGAAAGAGAAGGCGTATGCACGATAAACTTGTGATGCTCCTGGGAAGCGTTAGTAGAACACTAAGGATCCTAATTGGGAGACTTGCCTTCGTGAGATGCTGCCTCGAGTGGCCAGGTAATGGCTTGAAGCATAACATCTTGCCACTGCCCACTGAGCTTCTGAAATTGACATAGCTTGGCGACCACGGTATAGTAACTGTCGATTGCGGGAATGACCAACTCGGGGTACTTCGTCAAGATGCGAAGAACCAGCCTAAAAAGAAGATGGGTATCACTAGAAAGATTTCTGCCCAGTTTGTTAGTTAGGTATTTTGCCAGATGGAACTGGTGACAAACGTAATCACGTACCCTATTGATAAAGACCTGTCCAAGGCCTGTAAAAGCAGTTGAACAAGGCGTCCTACCCGTGACGGATGAACATCTGAAGGAGAAATTGCTTCGAGATCCACAGACTCGGTATCATGTGCATAACAAATAGCTCGCCGTATGTCGTCATCTCGTCGCAGGCTGAAGAAAGACAGAAGCAGCCCAAATGCTGTAGGAAGCCTCTCAGAAGGATTCTGCCGAGGCCCTGATTTATACAGAGCATCAAAGGTGTTCCTCTGGGACTCCTTCAGCTCGGCTCTTGTTTTGTAGCCTCTCCATATACTCTGTATCTTGCCGGCCGCCTTTAGTTTTGCCCGATCAGCTTGTCGTTTCTCACGCTCGGCCTGTGCGTTTGAAACGGTCTTTGTTGTGTTCGAGACAGCAGATGGTGACCACGAAGTATTGGTGAAGGGATTTCCGGTGGTGCCGCTAAGGTTGACATTTCGAGGGCGTCTCGAGTTGCCCGTGAATGTCGAGAACATGGTTATGATGCGGGAGGGAGGACGGGACGGGAGGATAGCGCAAGGTTAGGGAGTATATTTAGGTACCTAGGCAGGCAACGATATCATGGTCGAATGGTCCAGCCGTCGAATCCGTCGTGAATATGTGCCGAGCTTGCTTCTAGAAGATTCAGCTTGGAAGCTCAGTCAGCGACGGGCGGCGACCTGGTCTGTTTTAGATGCTATTTGCCCAATGCCGTGTTCGGAGTTTGGAGATGCTTTGGTGGGGATGGGCTTTGAGGTGACCTCACCTTTGACTGAGCCGGGATTGCGATAAGATAAGAGCAACTACACTGAGCAACTGCGGAATACGCAAATGCGAATTGCCATGACCACACCATGAACACGATTATGCGCCAATTGTGGAGGGTCTATGTGAAGTGACTCTCGTTTCTTTCTGTGGAGAGTATTTTATTTGAGCCCTTCTGAACCATGGTGTGATACACCGATTAAAAATGCTGATATACAAAGTCTTGGTAAGTTCTAGATTCAGTTCAGTGATAAGACCCGGCCGGGACCTCGTCATTTTGAGGAATCTCAGAGTCCAACAACTGATTTATTCGTGTTTTAGTTAATGAGTTTCAATGAACTGTCACAGTCATATTTAGTCAAATAATAAATTAGTAAACAAAAGCCTTCTATCATGAGGGTTTATGTATGTTTAATAGTCATATTAATACCTTAGTTACAAGCAGACCCATACTCGTCTGATGACACGACATTTCCAATCTTTATAAACACGTGATAATTTTAAGGTCTCGAGTCTTATTGAGGTTGCTTCGTGTTTGAGACCACATCCATAGTTGATTAGTACGTCTTATCGATGACAGGAATTTTTTCTTGCTCTTGTCTCACCTTCTAATGCTAGACTTCTCATGTGATGTTTGGAAATTGCACTACCAAAGGAAAAATGACCGGAAGAATGCCCACTTGTTGAGTTTATGCGCCGCAATAATATTATATGCCTATCTTTGGCGGTGAAGAAACCAAGCATCATAGAATACTGGATCTAATGAAGCGCCTAGCAATAGGTTCATATGCACGTACGTTGCTTTTACAGTGATACCCCCGGCTGAAGCGACAAGAAAAAATGTCATTCTAACTGCAAGTGGATCACTTTGAACAGTGAGACACTGAAGATAAGTCGTCATAGTCAAAATTAGCAAACATTGACAGCAAGAGCAAAAATTACTTGCTCACACAGTTTTCTCTGTTACATCGTAAATAGTTGTGGCTAATGACAAAAATTTGAACGGTTTGGCCCGGGGGCGCCGCTTGTATCTTGGCCACTGCCGAGATGGGTGAGCAGGGCACGTGCCCCCCATTCCTTATCACTGTGTAGTGGGCTGGCGCAGGCGATTTGTTAGTGAAAGGGCTGTACAATACCCAGCATCCTATCACTACCAGTTGGCATGTACCCCACTTTCGCAAGGTGCTATTAATTCTGGCAGGTTCACTCCACCAATCCTTCCCCCCTACCATGACCAAATCAATACGGTACGTACCTTAGCCTTAGGTTTACAGTGCAGCCAAGGCTACCTAAGCAAAAAATATTCTATCACGACCGAAATTTCTCTTTCTTCCCTCCTCAACCACGAAACCAACCTTATTACTCAACCCAAAAACCCATAAAAGTCGAGTCAGTCCAGAGGTACGGTCTTCGTACTAGTTCTCTGTTTCTGCTCACTTCATTTCCACTCGGAACAAAAACACAAAAAAAAACTTGAAAAAACCCCAAAAAACACAACCCACCAACACCACTACTACCCCCTCACCTCGTCTCACGACCTCTCTTCTCTCTCTCTTTGTCTCTCTCGCGACACCACCGCCCGAGTGACTTTTCCTCCTTCGACGACTTCTTTCAACCCTGTCTTTGAGTCCCTCGTAATCAAAGACTCTCCAAATCGTCGCGCTGCATCGCTTTGTTCGTTGCTCCGTCTTCTTTGTTCGCTGAAGGTCGAGTACCACGCGAACTTTCTCCACTGTCGGCTTCTTAAACAGGTATGCCTAGCCCTGCCATTCCTCCTCCTCTGTCTACGAATCGATTTCCCCCCCTTTGTCCCCAATATTCAAACTCGCCATAATTATCGAAGCGCTTGCTTGATTATTTGCTAACCCTACTGCTCATTGCAGCTTCATACTCAACCCTAGAACACCGATATTCACAATGGCCGCCAACGCTGCTCCCGGCGCTGTTGACCAGCTCGCCAACGACCTCAACAACACCTCTCTCAACGGCGGTGATGCTAAGGCTCCTGCTGTTGACACCGGTGTCGCTGCCGCCGCTGACGATGCTACTGCTCCCACCCCCACCTCCGCTGCTCCTCACCCCCAGAACTCTGCCTCTCTCTACGTTGGCGAGCTTGACCCCTCCGTTACTGAGGCTATGCTCTTCGAGCTCTTCTCCCAGATCGGTGCCGTCGCTTCTATCCGTGTCTGCCGTGACGCCGTCACCCGCCGCTCCCTTGGTTATGCCTATGTCAACTACAATGCTACTGCCGATGGTGAGAAAGCCCTTGAGGAGCTCAACTACACCTTGATCAAGGGCCGCCCCTGCCGCATCATGTGGTCTCAGCGTGACCCTGCTCTTCGCAAGAACGGCCAGGGCAATGTTTTCATCAAGAACCTTGATGTCGCTATTGATAACAAGGCTCTTCACGACACTTTTGCTGCCTTTGGTAACATTCTGAGCTGCAAGGTCGCTCAGGACGAGAACGGAAACTCCAAGGGCTATGGTTTCGTTCACTACGAGACCGATGAGGCTGCCTCCCAGGCTATCAAGCACGTCAACGGCATGCTTCTCAACGAGAAGAAGGTTTACGTCGGCCACCACATCCCAAAGAAGGACCGCCAGAGCAAGTTCGAGGAGATGAAGGCTAACTTCACCAACGTCTACGTCAAGAATATTGCCCCTGACGTTACTGAGGATGACTTCCGTGAGCTCTTTGAGAAGTTCGGCGACGTCACCTCTTCCTCCCTCGCCCGTGATCAGGAGGGCAAGAGCCGAGGTTTCGGTTTTGTCAACTTCACCACTCACGATAGTGCCTCGAAGGCTGTTGACGACCTCAACGGCAAGGATTTCCATGGCCAGGATCTGTACGTTGGCCGTGCCCAGAAGAAGCACGAGCGTGAGGAGGAACTCCGCAAGTCTTATGAGGCTGCTCGCCTGGAGAAGGCCAACAAGTACCAGGGTGTTAACCTCTACATCAAGAACCTCGATGACGACGTTGACGATGATAAGCTCCGCCAGATGTTCTCCGAGTTCGGTCCCATTACCTCCGCCAAAGTGATGCGTGAGACACCCACTGAGGGCGACGAGGACAAGAAGGACGAGTCTCAGGATGATAAGGATAAGGAGAACAAGGAAGAAGCCAAGGAAGAAGCTAGCGAGGAGACTAAGGAAGATGAGGAGGCTAAAGACGATAAGAAGACTGAGAAGAAGTCGGACAAGAAGCTCGGTAAGAGCAAGGGCTTCGGATTCGTCTGCTTCAGCAACCCCGACGATGCTACCAAGGCTGTCGCTGAGATGAACCAGCGTATGATTAACAACAAGCCTCTGTACGTCGCTCTGGCCCAGCGCAAGGACGTTCGAAAGAGCCAGCTTGAGGCTAGCATCCAGGCTCGCAACCAACTCCGTATGCAGCAGGCCGCCGCCGCCGCCGGTATGCCCCAGCAGTACATGCAACCCCCTGTTTACTTTGCTCCTGGCCAGCAGCCCGGCTTCATGCCTCAGGGTGGTCGTGGTGTTCCTTTCCCTCAGCCTGGTATGGGAATGCCCGGTGTTCAGGGTGGCCGTCCCGGTCAGTTCCCTGGTTACCCTCAGCAGGGTGGCCGTGGTGGTGTTCCTCAGCAGATGCCTCCCAACATGTACGGAATGCCTGGCCAGTTCCCTCCCCAGTTCGGCCAGCCCGGCACCCCTCAGTTCATGGCTGCTATGCAGGCCCAGCAAGCTGCTCTTGGCGGCCGTGGCGCTCCTCAGGGCGGTCGCGGTGGTCCTCAGAACATGCCCGGTGGTCCTCCCATGGCTGGTGGTATGGCTGGTTTCCCTCCTAACAACCGCCAGCAAGGTGGCCGAGGTGGACCTGGACGCAACGGCAACGCACCTCAAGGTGGTCGTGGTGCCGAGGGTGCTGGCCCTAATGTGCTCCAGCAGCAGCTTGCTGCCGCTCCTCCTGCCCAGCAGAAGCAGATCCTCGGCGAGCTGATCTTCCCCAAGATCCAAGCCATTAACGGTGAGCTTGCTGGCAAGATTACCGGTATGCTTCTAGAGATGGACAACGCCGAGCTTGTCAACCTGTAAGTTTACCTACTTTTCTACAAATCATGATCAGCTGCTAACAGTCATCATAGTATCGAGGACGATGCCGCTCTCAAGGCCAAGGTCGATGAGGCCCTGGCTGTCTATGACGAGTACGTCAAGGCTCAGGGCAGTGAGGGCGCTGAGCCCAAGAAGGAGGAGGAGACCAAGGCTTAAGCCATCTCCCAATTTCATCAAATTCTATCATTTTCTTTTTTTCATGGTTATCTGACTGGGCAACCCCCTCAAATGGAACGACGAATGCCTCTACGAGGCAATTTATGGAACAATCAGCAACGAAATATGCTTTACGACCTTGTGTTACCCAACCCGAGGGGACGCATTATGTACAGATAGACTTGGTTGCTATTTCTTCTCAGGAAGGGAGATTACAAAAGTTTGGGGACTTTATGGTGGCTGGCTCTCGTCGCGAACCGTCGCTTGCTCATAGCAACGGCGTCGGCGCCTTCGGGAGAACCCACTAGGACGGCGTTGACGGTTTTCTGACACTCTGGCTGTTGGCCTATACCCCCTACCAATGGTCCTCGTTTGCAGGCATAATCAACGCAGAGGTTTTATGCGGTTAGGGTTTCTAATGAAAGAGACATGTTTTAAGTACTATTATGTTTTCTGTCCCGCCATCGTGAGAAAGGAACATTCACTCGACGTCATGCCTTGCACATGTAAATATCGTGAAAATGCTAACTTGTAAATTGAAACTATGAGGTATAAAGTAGAGGCTATCCGTTATATGCAATGAACCATATCAGTGTAGATATACCCAAACGCCCAAACAAAATTCCTGTTCTGTACCCACAGAGCAGGGTAATTCCAAAGTTTGTTGGACAATCATATTCTAGAAGCAGCATCACCTTGCTAGGGCAAGGGGTCTCGAACCTTCAGATCCAATGGTATACCAGACACATCTACTAAGTGACTGCATTCCAAAGCAGGAAGAGAGAACTAGTATTAGAGAAATCCAACATGTAGTTTGGGTCTCAAAGAACCCATGCATCCTTAGAGGGGATTTACAACAACAGTGCCAGGCCTGTCTTCGATTGCATACCTTTTGCTGGGTACGCTACCAAACAGAGTCTCCATGACTTTGCCCTTCTGCTGTTTCCTAACGTCACCGAGGTAATGGCTCACATCACTGAGACCACGAATTTGATCCTCCAATGTGAGTGTTGTAGAGTTGACGCCGCGAACAAGAGGCGAGACGAGTTTGCTGCGAAGAGTTTCTAGTGACGCCTTTAAAGTCAAAAGCTTGCCGTTGTGTTCGACAAGAATGCCTTTATTGCGTACTGTCTTTTCCCGGACGTCACGTAATAGCAGACGATTCTGTTCAAATTTACGTAATTCGGCCGCTCTTGTACCAAGGAGCCGTGTCCAGAGGCTCGAAAGCATATCGGCATGAAGTTCTTCCTGGGCAGAGGATTCGCGAACAACAGTGCGGGCAAGATTTAGGAAGTGATGATCCACAGCCTCGAATAGGGCGAATAGGGTAACGCTATGTTGTAGCTCAGCTTGGATTGAGTCTTCAAGGACAGAAAGAAATTCGGTGAAGAGAAGCTGCACCATGCGTTGCTCCCTTTGCGGATTTGAGAGGCCAAAAATGTGGCTGGTCAAGCGGCCAAGGGTGGTAGGAGAACCGGAGGCATCCTCAAGGACATGTGCTTGAGAGAGAAGATTGTGAATGTTGTCGTAGGCTGAGGAGATAGTTGAAGGAGCGGGGGATGATTGGAGGCGGTTGAGGTGCATTTTGGCCCAATCCATGACGTTTAGGATGCTGCGAGATGTTAGAATGGTCAAGATCGTTTCCAACTAAGGACTTACCCATCAATATCACCATCGACTCTAGCAAAGAATTTGGTCATCTCTATGGCCAGCGTTTTCATGGTTTCACTGAGAGCATCTAGGTCTGCCACGATTCTAGGAGCGTCGCGCATATCACTTGTGCGCACACTCTCACCAAGATCCCAGACAGCAACGCTGGTCGCCTGTAGGTCATGTACTTGAGAGACAGCATGCTCAGAATAATAGATGAGCGGTTCGAATGAGCGAGCTAGTCCTGCAACTTTCACGAGATCGCCAACTGGACGTGGCGCAGCGGGCTGCAAGAGAGACTTGAAGATAGAGACAGAGAAGAAAGCAACGATGATGGTGGTGAAAGTTGTTGACCATGTTCTAGTAAGAGCTTTGTAGTGATCACGGATGAAGTTGATGGCTGTCTCAATAGGTTCAGTGCGATGCTGAACTTCGGCACGGACGGCAAAGCGGATATCTGACATGTATTAGATATATATCTGGGATCTGGCCACAACTTCACCTACAGTTATCCGGTGTCGCTTCGTGCAAGCTCAGGTCTCTTGGAGGACTTGTTTTATCCTGGAGCTGAAACTGAATTGTGGGATCATTCGTTTTCTCAGGGCTCATACTCCTGCCTTTGCCTGGACTTTGGCTCCCTCTGGGCAGCCTCGTCCGAATGGCTTTCTCCAGGACGCCATCGTCCTCACTGTCATCCAGCTCAGGGGAGCTCTCTCTGAGCGTGCTCATCCCTCGGTGCATAAAGTCCTGAGGAGCTCTCCAGAAGCCACTACTCCGGTCTCCGTTTCCCAGCCTTCGCCACGCGGGTGGTGCGTACCCACCCGCGGAAGCGGTCTCCGAATCCTCGAGATCCCCTTCTGTCATTGCTGCTTCGCTGCGGTGAGCTGGGTGATGGGGCAGTGGTGGACTTGGTGGGAGATCGAAGTCCTGTAGGCTGGCGTCTAGACCTTCGAGGGGATCCATTGTTGGTAGATCTTTTTGATGGTGATGAGTCCTGGTGCGATTCTCGACGACGACGATATTCTACTTCTTGAAACTCAAGTTGTTTTTGCTTGTCGAGGAGAAGTTGCTGTTGTTGAGCTAATTGTTGTTGTTGGAGGTAATGGCGGCGCTGCGCAAGGACGATATCCTGCCCAGAGATGACAAGTTGCTGCTGATCCTCGAATACAAGTCCAGTGGCGGCATATGGTGGCTCCGGTAGAGCCTTTTCAGGTTTGGTCGGCTGTCTTTGACTGTCTGTTGGGTCTCCAAGTATTGGCCTTAATATTGAAGCCGGCGAAGGCAACGGTATGCCCAGATTAGGAAATCGGCCAGCCAAAAGACGGGGGACGTAAATAATGGCAAAGAGAAGAAGCAGAGCAACAGTGATAAGATATGTGCTTGGAGCAATAGTGATGCTGACGAGCGAGACGTTGTTGTTGACTGTGAAGAAGGAAGTCATAGAGACGATATAGCTGAGTGATATACGGCTTTCTCTGCCACTGAATTGACTCGACTTGTCTTTGAGTAAGATAATGAGGGGTGGGTTATGACAAAAGCAGTTGTGAAGTATAAGGTTAATGAGTATCGATCGAGAGCTTGGTATAGAATGATAATTGGATGGATGAATAGATGGATGGTTACTGTAGAGAGGAGATAGAAGGGGCAAATAGAAGCTCAGGAACAATACTTCCAACTTCCTTGTGCAAGGGTAAGGTACGTAACATTTGAGTGCATAGAAGACAGAAGGAAAGTAGGATGGGGCTGCAGATTCCTGACCGACTGAGCAGCCTGGGAATGTGGATGAGAAGGGGGAAGGAAGGATGGAAGTTCAAGAATAGGAAGGAAGAAAGTTAAACATGAAACACAATTACTAGTACCTGAATTTACTAAGACAAGAGTCGATGCACATCACTAACAACTAGGTACCTACAGATGACCACCACCCTTGCCTTAACCCATCACTCACTCACGCACTCACTCAGTCTGTCTACACTGCCTTTACTCACACATTCATTCATTACTTCCCCTCCAGGACCCAAAATCAACGAGGCTGGGGCCCTCATTCCCATCCCCCCCTAGACAACGCATAACATCCAATCAAGCCCCGCCAACCGTGCTGAACAAGACCGTTTCTCGAGCCACCCCGCACTAGTCTTGTTTCGGAAGCACTTAACGCGCCCCAAGCTTCGCACGCGACGGTCACATGGTGCCTTTTGTTTATTGACCATGAGAGATAAGACTATTTATTCCCTTGTAAGGTGATCCCTCACACGAAACTGAGACGTATTCACGACTATATAACGTGTCTGTTTTGGAGGCGAATTCCGTCATTTACAGGGCTCGCGACCGTGTTGTTTTTTTTGTTTGACTCGAGGACCAATAACACCGCAATTATGACTCGACGCTCACGTCCTTGATACGCTGGCAAACGCTTTGTTGTTGACTGTGGGCCATTTGCTACAAAAGTGGGCCTGGCCTGTGTCTTTGGCCTTGATGTAGGTAGGCCAAGATGCGATGGCGGATGAAGCGGGAGAGATGAGGCCATGGTATCTACAGTGATGGAAAGGTCTTAAATCACTACAGAGATGCCTGATGCTCAGCTCATAGTGTGCTATTCTCCTCAAAGTTTAGGCTGCAACGGTTTCTTGAGTTTATATAACCATCATGCATATAACTGTAGTCTATCTGGACTAATAACTACCGCTATCCCTTTCTTCTGATATACAATCATCTCATGCTCATACAAAGCCATGTCAGCCTATAGATACAGCCACCATGTGATCCAGCAGTTACCCCGGCTCCTATGTCTATGCATAGTTTCCAGCATCGTTCTCAACATTAGGGTTCTTCTCTTCAATGGCCAACTCACAGCACAGCCGTCCCAGAAACTCCATCCTTCTCATTGACGCCTTGAGCCTCATACCCCAGCCAATGCACTCAATTACTGGCTGGGCACACTGAGTGAACAGCTCAATCACCGTTTCCGTCGCCATTGGCTTCTGATCGTTGATGGCGTTCTGCAGATTCAGACCGTCCTCCACCTCTACCACCGACGGCCTCTCTGTTCCCTTCCAAGGAAGGGGAAATTCCTCACAGAGCATGTCCACAGCCAAAGACTCTGCGAGCTTAGCATCCCAGGTCTCCGAGCCAGTGAGGTTTTTCCAAGACTGGGCGAAACACACTGGAACACTGTTACTCCAGACTCGAGGGCCATTGTGGCGATTGTGTACGTCGTACATGGCTGTGCCCTCTTCTATTAGACCCCACCATACGACGAGCTCGGTATCCGTATCATCAGCTCCGAGGAATAACACTCCATATATGGGGTTTTGTGTTGGTTTGTTGGCGAGCTTGCCCGCCACGATGTATCGCTGAGATCCGGTATAAGCCGCACGCTGCTTAAGCTCACGGTCTTTGAGAGTCATGTTGACCTTGAATGGGAAGCTTCCTCGCAGGCGGGCATCTGGCTCGATAGAATCCGACTCAAGCAGAATTGTCTCGGTCTTGAATTCAGGTTTGTATTCAATGGAATATATTGCTAAGGCGGTCAGTTCAGCATCCACACGGAAACACTATTGTTGACCATTACTCACCGTTTCTATCACCACCGGTATCCAAATACCCGGACTTGTTCTGATCATGTTCTATCACCATGATCACGCTCGTAGGATCTCGTCGAAAAGCCCCTTCAGCATAAGGACTCTCACTGAGAATTATAGCTGGTCTGGAAAGAGTATCCGGAGACAGACTGCAGTCGAGGACGGCTAACCATCGATCATTGGCTTCCTTGAGCTCCGTCTTGTCATGGTTCCAACGCGTCAGTTTGCACGGACACTTCCACACGCGAAGGACCAGTCCTTGATCTGTCAACCGGACACCAAACAAGCCCGAATCTTCCTGTCCCGCATATGTGCGTAAGTTGAAGTTGGCGGGGCTGTCAGCGAGGAAGTGCATTCGGTGCGTGTTCTCCTCAGGCTTTCGAGACAAGGGCCATCTCCACACGAGTATGGACTGGTCCTGGGACTTTTTTAGGACTTCTTCCTGCAATCTGAGAAAAGCCCTGGAGCCCTCTCCATATAATATGGGCATGTTGATCCCAAAAATTCCAAGCAAAGAGTACGCTATATCTTCAACTCGAGTTGTTTCCCTGTGGGCCATCCAGCCCATCCTTGTGGCCACGTTTTCACGCTGGAGCTTGACCGATATCTTGCGATCCTTCTTCCCTTCCGGCCTGATCAAAAACGATTCATCAATGTCTGTAATCTCCTTGATTGTCGAAGCCAAAGAATGTCGGTCGCCGACGGGCGTCCAATTGTGATCGAAGAATTCCACCTCATCAGGCGCGAGCAGCTCCTGTAGTGTCCATCCACGCGTGAACCAACGACTCTGCTTCAGACCAGACGTCAATCCGATACCCACGGCGTGCAGAAAGACATCTGTGAGGTAGACATAGCATATATCCGCGTTGCTGTACCAGCGAAACATAGAATTGATGGCTTCGGAGAGCTCAGCGCTGCTGGACTTGTCGATGCAGCAAGTATCGATCCAGAGATAGTTGAGCCCACGGCTGAGAGCCTTTTCGCAGGACTGCACTATCTTGCGGTAACCAGCACCATTCTTCTTCCGAATCTCTTCCAGGCGCGTGGGATCCTGTATGTCACCGAAAAGGACCTCATCTGTACCCCACGTATGAGACAGGATAGCGTATTTTTCGGACCCCTCTTCTAGGCTTTCGAGCTGTAGCGTCTTGGTATTGAGAAGTCTCATAATTGCTTGCGAATCAGAAAGTGAGACAGAAAATAAAAATAGGACAGGCAGGTAAGATTAGTAGGTAAAACATCAAGATCGTCAAGCCATAAAGAGGTGATGATTGTGGTGGAGCACTTTCATGCTCTACTGCCTCTCCAGCCTATGTCTGTGTCAGTGTCCGTCCGTAGTAATAAGGGTCGTTTCAGTTCAGCCTACTGCTGTTCTGTTGGCTGTTGGTCCAGGCGAGACGCGAGAGAAGGCCTAGGCCCAGTTCAGGGCCATACGAGGCGAGGCTCAAGCGAGTCACAGGCTTAAATTCCTTAGGGTTGCGGGTTGAGAGACCAATGAAATGTGTCAGAATCCCTGTGGCGAATCTCGTATGAATAAGATACTGGAGTAAGCTGCTGTTGATTCTGCTACGTTTCTGTTCATTCATCCGAGGCATAATGAGAGGTTGGGCAGATGCAAAAAATAACCAAAAAAAACCGGTGAGATATTTCAAGTCAGCTCGAGAACGCGCTGGTTCAAAAGAGTGCAAGCTTAAATCCTATAAATGACATGTGTCGAGTCAGTCATAATTTGGCGTTGGGATCAAGATAGACGTGCATTAATAGATATGACACGTGATGTCATTTAACAATGAAACCCCGTGGTTCATGCAACTCTTCACAGCTGTACATAGACCAGATTGTGTGGGCTTAAACTCATAATCTGGATTGATTCTACCGATAAACTAACGAGCGGACTCTACACAAAATACCATGAATCCTTTCATCTTCTGTTTCTGGTTCCGCTTTCGCTTCCGCTTTCAATCACCAAATTTGCGCCAACTATGCTTAACAAAGCCCGTCTCTAAGAATAAACTGCTAATCCTTGCGCCGCTTGAACCCAGCATAACAAATCATGAAGCCTCGTAGAGCATTTCCCATATGCCTCTCCATAACGATACAGATTTCTGTAAGACGTGATTCTTCGGTTAATCAATTTTGGCGTTGGCCAAACTTCGAGCTGCTGGGTTGCTCAGATTGTTCACTGGCTTCACGCCTCTGTATTTGCCCTGCTTTCGGAGACGCTTTCGTGCCACCATCACAGGGACCGAGCTCTTCGTCACCAGATAGTTGGAAAATGATCCCAGAATGACACTGTCTATTGTTAGCTGCTGTCATAGCCTCGATAGTTGAAACGACGCTTCTGTTTTAACATACCCTTTGAGTGCACTCCTGCCTCGACTTCCTATGACGACAAGAGTTGGGTTGACATGGTCGATGACCTCTGTGATCAAGTGCTTTGGGTTCTTGCAATGCAAGACTTCCACAAGAACTCTGACCTGAAGCGTCGTCTTTCGCAGAAGGCGGAGCACTTTATCTGTGATCTCCTTAACTGCTCGGCTCCGCTCTTCTTCCGCCCTGCCCCTTTCTCCTCGACTTGAAGGCGCGGGAGATGTGTTTGGGGTGTTGTTCTTGGAGGAGTCTCCTCGAATAGAATTCCTCACGAAATCTGGGACAGCAGACATGGAGGGCGCAGCAGATCTTGAGTTTGCTACCGTGTTGATAGCAGCTGCTTGCTCTTTCATAGCCTTCGGATCATCGGGAACCGAGTTATCGACCCCTCCGATGCCAGTCTCCTCGTCCACGCAGTAGATGCATATTAAGGTATCACCATCTCGCAGGACCGTACCAATGGCCCATTCGAGAGCATGTGTCGATTCATCACTCAGATCCGATGCAACCAGGTACTTTCGCAAACGGTGATGTTCGTCCTCGGCTTGCTGAACAATCTTGTTATAGTCGCCACGATAAATCATACGGATAGCGCGGTGAGACTCAGGGGTGGAGATTATGCCTGACATCGAGCAGGACAGAGTTTGAGCCCGCTTGATATCATCCATATCTGCCTCCTCATCTGAATCGTTCGCAGAAGCCACTGTTGACATCTGATCGTAAGCTGTCTTAGGATGCACGCCCCCGCCTTTGTTCAGCCGCGTATTCTCGCCCAGAGGAGTGGTGATCTTTATTTCTGGCTCATCAAGTAGAGAACGGTACTTAGGCTGCTTCGCTGCAACTGTTGTCCCTGGTACCAAGTAAGCATCACCGACTTGAGATGAGACGAGGAGTAACTTACGCTCTTCCTCTGCAGCAGCGAGAAGACTCATTGATTTTCGTCGCTCCTTGTTCGAATCATCTGCCGACCCACCAATTGCATCCGGGTTAAGTGATCTGGGAGCCTTCTTACGGCCACGATCTTCGTCATCGGATGAGTACGCCTCGTCTTCCTCACTTGAGCCAAGGTGCTCGCCATCAGGACTCAAGTAGTCCTTGATCATCCTTCCACTCTGGGCATCCTCGCGGTTGCGCCTAGGCAGCTGAGACAAGCTACCACCTGCGTACGCTAGGTTGGCATCAGATAACCTTCGATACGCATTGCTGATATCCACAATTCGGCCATCATCAAGCATGGCCTTACCTGGCGCCAATACCTGCGTTACGTGAGCTGGAGACCTGGACCTTGACCCCAGCCGATTGTGTGGAGATTTTGACTTCTGACTGCTGCCGCTACCGCCAAACCAGGAACGCCTGCCATCGCCTTCTCCAGGGATTTGCAGGCCACTGAGATCGGCGTTGCGGAGTGCCTCACTCAAAGCATTCGTAGATGGCTTCCTGCCGCCCTGCGTGTTTCTCTTCGGAAGCTGTTGGCCGCTATTGCGCGTAATAATATCTGAGAATTGATAGCCGGCGGTAGGATCATTACGGGCAGCAGCAGCTCGAGGTCCAAAATCAACGGGGTTCGAGGCTGCATCAGAGAAGCTACGGGTATGCCCGACGTTACTGGGCGCGAGAGTTGCTTTGGTCATGACTGGAGAATTAGGAGTCGTGCTGGTTCCGGAAGGCCTCGAGGGCCCAGCGAGGGGTGTGTCAGTATCCAGCATGCTTCGGTACTTTGGTGGCGGGGGAGAACTGGTGTCCAGCATACTCCGCACAGTCTGCCGTGGTGAGCTTGGTGTTGGCTGATCGTCGACATCCAACATACTCCGAACGGGAGATCGAGGTGTGGCATAGGGTGAAGCAGATCGCATGGATCCTGGCATGGAGGGCTCAGGACGAGGCCGATTCTCGAGCAAGGCGAGAACTTCCTTGCGCTCCATGTCGAGCATCGCCTCGATGCTCATGGGTTGCTGGTTATGCGACATGATGACGGCAAATCCGAAGCGATATATTCGTCTTCAGAAGATAGACAAAATTTGTAGTAAGGGTGAGATGCGACGAGAGCTCAACCAAGCGGAGTCGAGGATTGCGCCCACAAAGATGAATAGTCTGGCGGGGGTTGCGTAGACAGTTGTTAGAGATGTCTATGTATGTGTGATACAAGGTGGCATTGCGTGTGGCCAAGAATGAATGAGTATATGTTCTTCCGTCTCTCAAATTGGAGTTGGATCGATGCTGGTTATAATCGGTGGTGATATCGGTAAACGTCGAGATAAATGATATCGTGATCGAACTCCGGGGCGGTACGTCAGAGGCCACTCGGTGAAGCTGGTGCGCGCCCAATAGCGGCGTAATATTCTTAGTTCGCAAGGCCGCAATACCAAGAAGAACGACAGAGGCAATTATGCGGGAGTCAATGTAGTGGTAAATTCTTGCTTCGTTGTGTGACGGGGATAATGAAGCTGAGTATGAAGAGGAAGAGAGAAGAGGGGAGAGGAGAAAGGTTGACGTGCACTTGTACCGTAGCGGTAGTGGGATCTACCTTATGGAAGGTAGGTTCTGGGGAAGCAGTGGCGTGGAGTCTAGAGTTTATTAGAGGTGTTTGAGCCCAGAGCCCAGACCGAAGCGGCGCAGCAACCCCCAATTTGGGTGTGGAAGATCACCGAGTTAGTGGGGTTAGACGCAGCTTCACCTAGGATGGAGTAAGATTGATGAAAACAGTTGGAAAGGCTTATTTTCTCGTTTGAAGCGGGAAGCTTAGAGATCAAGGTAGCGAAACGGTGTGAATTAACTCTTTCTATTTCACCGCTCTTCATAACAAATCATATCAAACATCGACGCTATCTCGGGCTGTTTCTTCTCTCCGTACGTTTACCCTGAAGTTGGGCACTAAAGATCCAACTAACATTTTAAGGTCAGTGCCTGTGACAACTCTTATTATGGCAATGATGTGCGTTAAGACATCGGTTAAAGCATTTTAAAAAGTGGACAGCGTCACCACTACTACGTGAGGTTAATCAATATCAACTCACTAGCCGAAATTAAAGAACCCCAAAGGATAGATATGCTTGGATGAGGAGGAGGAAAGGAAGAGAAAGCCCAATGAGGTCTTTGCTTTTGATGATTCAACAGAGTTTTGTTTTCAAGCCCAAGTTGACCTGTTGAACCCCAACCAACTGAGGCCTCCCTTGTTAAAACTATCGAGTGATTGTGCCGTCATGTGAAAGCATCATTCTGCCACCTCTAAATCGAAGTTTCATCATTGGACAATGATTTCTCACCGGCGTTGGATTCGATCCGGGGTTCTGTGAGGATGGAATGATCCTCTGTTCATATGATGCCCTGCGTGCGTAAAAAGAATCTCTGGAGTTATGTTCAACCCTGTTGATCCATAAATCCCCAACTCCGTCGTGTTCTTATGCACCTAACTATCAACTTGTCTTGATGGGTAAGCATAATCAATTTCCGCACAGAAGGGCCGAATGTCTCTTTATCTTGTTTGAGCCTCGTCTACTACTCAAATTTTAAGCGAGTTTTGTTTCGTTGCGAACTGACAATGCCTGTCAAAACATTCCGTATTCTCTAAGCGCTGCACTCCGGATCCGGGGCCCGGGCTCTCGGCAGCTACCGAGGTTTCCTCCGATATCTTCGGCTTCCGTTCCCACCATACGACGGCGCCAATGAGAGAATAAGTACAGCCCCAAAGCATGCTTTAACTCATATGACGATGCCGAAACAGTCACAACTTTCGCTACAGTACCATATTATTTGAGCTTGGAGATTCGGGACTATCTGTGAATTCCCCTAAATGGCAAGTTGAGCAATAGGTACAGTGACATTAAATGCGTATTTTCATCGTATCTTGATATAGTTACATAGTTTGCACATCTACTATACATCCAGAGGCCCAGGCGTTCCATTTACACCTCGTCTAAATCTACATCTTCTTTTTGACCTTGAGCTTGTTCGATCCAACATTAGCTCGTGCCGCAGTACCCAGCTTATGCACCTGCTTTCGCTTTTCCCACACACCCGAACGCCCCTCAACAACTGCAACGATCTCCTCGGCAATCCTGTATGGGAACTGCTTGCGTCCACTGCCTTTGGAAGGCTTCTTGTTAATCACATCTAGAATCCACTTGACCGCTACTCGTCGTCGCTGCCTCACACCCAGAGGTACAGGAAGTTCAAGTGCACGACCACCGCCGCCGGCGCCGGCCACGTTGCGGATTTTGAGAAGAGGGGCCACCGAGTCTATGGCAACTGTGATATACAGGATTGGGTTGAGAGGGAGATGTGAGGCCGGGGGGGTTCCGGGCAGTAGAGGGTATTTCGGGCTATAGATCGGAGGTGGTGCGGTTCGGAGGTAGTTCATGACAATGGCCATGTTCTAATTCATTGATTAGCCAATTGCCTCCAGTTTCATTCTGCAGACGGAACTTACTCGTTGAGCAACGCTAAGCTTACCGTCCTTCATGAGGAGTCGGGTAATTTGCTCCAACACAGGGTGGTAACGTTTCTTCAGATTGAACCCTTGTGGCCACGGCCTCTTGGGGAGACCAAACTTGTGTCCTGGGTTTTCCACCTCTGCGTTGTCCATAGTCTCCAACTCGGAGTTCTCTGCTGCTGCAACGAGAGCTTCAGCCTTCTCGGCCGAAGGAATAGTACCCTCTCGGTAAAGAACATCTTCCTGTGCCGGCGTCAGGCCACCCTCACCACCCCCAACTGAGCTGGTTTGTGTACGGCCACCGAAAAATAATTGTTCGAGTGTCGCATCGTCGATAACTTCGGCACTGAGCGTCGAAGAAGTCACCTTTATCGCAGCTCATTAGTTGCGAGACATGGAAGTTTTCTGAACCAAGTCCTACCTCGACCTCTGCATTTTCTGCTGCTGACACTCCCTCATTTGATTCTGAGCCGGCCTGGGAGTTCTGAGGCTCTTGAGAGTTAGCAATTGCCCTCGGAGGATGATCATTTCCTTCGCTCGAATACCATCTGTTGCGCGGAAGAGACTGGATGAATGGGGATGGTCGAGGGGCAACAGGTCTCGATCGAATTGCGAGAGCTCTGCATGCACCCCAAATACTCGTTCTTGGAGACATGACTGAGCTCCGCGTTGCTAGCAACGTTCTTGGAGCAGGAATTATAAGAACCTCGTGGCTCTTGTGATCCGATTGTTAGTCTAATTCGTGATGCAAAATTCCAGAATGGCGGATAAAGGATAATCCGAGAGTTCATGCTGTGCTTACATAACCCTATCTGAACCTCAACATCATCAACACTCCGGGGAGCGAGACAAGAATTAGACCTTTTGAATTCATAAGGACTCAATATTCTGCAACGGGAGTCATATGTAGTCATGTTTTGTGACTATTAAGGTTGGAAGTGCTCGTGGCTGAACTTGAGCTCGACTCTTGCGAAATGAAGTTATTGAGCTGCTTGGATTGGACATGAAACCGGTGCAATCCGCTCACAATGGCTGTGGTATCAACTCCATGATAATCGTCCTATAGACATCACTGCTTTCTTTTTGTCAAGAATCAAATTATGCAGCTTACTTCAGCTACCCAAGTGATACTAGATAGGTGTTCATAACACAAGTGATGTCGCACCGCACCTCATTCTTATGCTGTGAATTCCCGAGGCCGGATCGACATTAGAATAGGAACCAGTCGGCATTTACGAAGCTGCCGTTTCATGTAACCTGCTCATGCTGTCCTATCTACGCTGTGAGGAACGTGGCTCTACCGAGGGTGGGGGTACACAACATTGCTTGAGGATGAACTTCCCTTTTAGGAGGGAACTGTATGTGAGAAAACGACGTTGAGAACGGTTAGAGCCTTGATGGGATGACGCATTGCATAGGAATGCTGTGAGATATGCTGATAGGCCCTGAAACGAACCCCCCTTAACCTAGCAGTAAGGAATTTGCTTGGATATCCCAGTAAATATTGATTGCTGAATATCTCAAATACCAAAGGATCGAATCAAACTGTATAGTTCTAAAAGTCTCCGTTTGCTGTCATACATGCTTTTGTAAACCTCCACGTGAGGGCTTATTAGTAGAGACCTCCCGTGTAACCGACTCCGTCAAACACCAAACAAGAACTGCAATAACCGACATATCCTACCCTTATCCTCAAGTCATACATGAAAACATCCGACTTTCGCCCTCCAACCCTGCCCAACCCATAAAATACAATCCAAGGTCTTGACCAAGGGGCCAGTTGTTCCAGGCGCTAAGTGCGTGGTGACCATAACCTTCCCCGTTTCGTAGGTTTTGTTACCAAACTCCAGGTGCTTGATTCGAAAGAGGGAAGACTAAAAGGAAATCATAATAACACAAGAAAGATAACTCCTTCGTTCATACATGGTCAGACCATCATTTTCGTAGATGTCAGTGATGCTTGAGTGGGTTAAGCATATGAAAGGGAGTGACCCCCACATCACAAGTCTACCAACCCCATTGCTGTTGGGTGGGAGAACTAGATTCAGATCCAGTCAACCACTTGACGGCACACTCGGCAGCATCTTCTCTGGCATTGTTGAGATTCTTGCCGTCATACCAGAAGCGAGCTGCGAGAGTCTTGCCGTGGACAGTCACTCTGCTAGACCAAGCAGTTCGGCCACCTATAAGAATTTGAGGTCAGGAACAGAACATCTAAATCATCTGGATGACTAGCATACCTCGACGATCTGACACAATTTGAAAAACTGGGGGACGCAGCTGAGCATCTCGGCAAACATCTGATCAGTAGTTAGAATTGAAATGTTGTGCCAAGGGAGGGGTGGGGGTTTCCATACTGTCGAGCTGATCTTGCCAGGGGCCAGTAGGGGTGGCAGACTGAACCTCCATTGTGATTTTGGACTGTTTATAACAGGACTGAGATTGGTGTAAGATAGTTGGTTAAAGAAACTGATTTTTCTGAGGCCAGAGAGTTGAGTTGAAGAAGGTTGGCGTACCAGATCTGAATAACCAAAGATCGAATGAAGCCTAGTCAAGAAGCGATTCGAAGTTGAGACGACTGATGAGAGCAATAAGGGAGGAGGCGATGAGCTTTATACGTTCGGATGAATCAAGCTGTACGTAGCCACGGTGCCAGAATACGCCGGGTGTGAGGTTTTCCAAGAGCAGGGCGGTAACAGGTATCCTGTAGAGTTGCCCAACGCGTGATGTAGTTGAGAGGCCCGAAAGGTAAGACGAAGGCGAACAGACAGGTTGGGCCCAGGATTCCGGGATGATGATGTGGCAGGACAGGATTAGATGCCGTTTATTGGGAAGAGTGACCGAGGCGGCAATGCAGGCTTCAAGTAGACGAGAAAAGCTTGTGTGAGGTTAAGTTGCAGATGATCAAGGGTCAGAGGTATGAGGAGACTGGAGTATGGGATAGCAATGCAAGTAAATTAGTTCAATACAGTCACGGAGAGAACATAGGAAGGAAGGGACAAGAGAGTTAGTAGATTGAGGAGAAATTATAAATAGTTAGTACGTAGGATGCGAGCCACTATGTGAGCTTGTGCTTTGACGAGGAGGTGGGAAGGATTGACAAGCGGAACCTCAAAAAAGAAAGACCTGAAGTTTCTGCTGGTAACAAGCAACTAACTACCTTCACCTTACGCAGCAAGCGTACGTACTATTCATCAACACGCACGCACTACTAGACTATGGCCCTGGAGCTTGGTAGATGGGGCTCCAAGTTGGGTTTTGCTTTTTCTAGCCCCTTGGAGGAATCGGAAAGGGTGGGATCTGGTACATTGCTGGGTCCAAGTTCACGATGGGTGTGTGTGAAGTCGTTTTGACCTCAATATGGGCCGTGCCGGCTCCCGTCAGTCTAAGACGGATGGCAACGTAACGACAACGGGTGCGGGAGCGGGTAGAAAGGCGAGATGCTGAAGGTGTTCTACAGATAGCGAATCGGTCAACTGAGGCCTGACGAGGCTGACCTGTGAATGCGCGCCCAAGGATACGGGGACAACTGGAAATGGAGGCAAAAAAGAAAGGAAAACAAGGGGGCGTGTAGTCTAAGTTATTTTATTTTGTTTTATTTTATATTTTTTTGAGGGCGTCGATAAGCGTCTCGTGGCCGTG
Organism: Fusarium gaditjirri; assembly: GCA_013266175.1. Classification (NCBI taxonomy): domain Eukaryota; kingdom Fungi; phylum Ascomycota; class Sordariomycetes; order Hypocreales; family Nectriaceae; genus Fusarium; species Fusarium gaditjirri. The sequence continues at coordinate 144,747 of JABFAI010000036.1, read as the reverse complement.
GAGCTTGCTCTGTCAGCTAGGTGCAGATGTGCAAGGGGATAGGTAGTCAAGTCAAGAAATGGGACAAGATCACAGCGGATATGTACGCGCGCATGGATCCTTGCGGTAAACAAAGCTAAGAGCTTGATTTGGAAAGGCTGAATGTTACTGGCACGCTGGACCGGGTAAAAAAAGGAAAAAGGAAGCAAAGGGAAGCAGAGCAGAGAGAAGCGAAGCTGACTGGACGAGTGGACGCCCAACACCAAGGATAATAGATATACATACACGATGATTGAGGAGACAAGAAAAGAAAAACCACCATGAGGCTGACCAGCCGTGACGGAATAAACACGAACCAGAAGATCACATCCTGTACTTGGACTTGGGAACGCGAAAAGAGAAGACAAGAGAGAATACTACCTATCAATCGATTGCGACGCAGAGGATTCTCACTCTGGCAGTGATGATGTGCAGGATGAGGTGTCGTGCTTGAGATGATGTTGCACACGAGCATCATCAAGTACAGTTTTTCGTCTGCAGGCACGCGACAGGACCAGGAAAGTGAGCATACGCGATCGTTAGGCGTCTGTTTGAGGGGAAGATTTGGGCAAAGTTGATGAGAAAACAACCCCTGTTGGCATGGCATCCCGTCCAGTTGAGATAACATTTAACATGACCACGTCAAGCGAAAGCTTCAGCCAGAATCTTGAGGCAGAGGCCAGCTGAGGCAGGGCAGCCCAGTCCAGCTCAGGGGATGAAGATAGGCGACCAATAGGCCTTGTTGGCTAATAAAACCCGAAATCGTCAAGGATTTAATTTGTCGATAGAAAATCTCCCACGAGATCCGCATCATCAGCATGACAGGCGAACTTGCGAAGGACAAAGAAAAGACTCGGAACAGGCTGAGGGGCGAGGACAAAGAAGGACTCAAACGTGGCATCCATAGCTTTGACCTTGGACTCTTGTGGCTTGTGCTCTCCTCCTTGATTATGTCTCATCTCGTTTGTCTCTGACAGTTCGTAAAATTTGACATCGTCCTTTTCGTTTCTTTTTTTTCTCTTTCGTTGATGGATGTGCTGTGGAGTTGCAACGATCATCCTCATAACCTGCCTAGCTGCCACGATCCCGGTTTTCAGCAGCATTTATCCAGCAAGCTTCCCCTAGCCATGGAGCCCGGATCTAGAGCGTGTGGGGGACCTCGAGTTCTCTCCACCGACGGTCCATCCGCTACCAAGGGTGCTCGTGCCTTAGACTAAGCCCCTAAAGCACTAAATCAAGCCCGATGAGATGGTGACATGTGACCTAGTGTCAAGCTCTACAGCACTAGCTCGTGTCTTCATCAGAGTTCAGAGCTCAGACCTCCATCAAACAAAGCAACAGCACGTCCTTCACTCTCGCTAAGATCAGTATCATCTCCTTTCTATAACGCCCGATCGCTAGTTGGCGCCTCTCGACACATGAACCGACGTTGGATCAAGCATCCCTACTGCATCCATGGCTGCAGTCATCACTGCCGGGGCCTTTGCGCATTGATCTCGAGTTCTTTGGCTGCACCGGACTCTTCACAGGGAAGTGGGCAAAACCCGGTACCTACATATCATGACATGTGCGGCACTATGCAGTAGCTTGGTGATGATCTTTGTGTACTCTGTATTTTCATGCCCGTTGTAAGGAATGGATTAGCCGCGTCTTGCGACTGACATCGGGACCCTGGACGATCTACTATTACAGTACCTGATCACTAAGCTACCTAGTCACAAACCTCACTCGCACTGATCTAGTAGTTCCCGACTTCAGTACTGTTCGGGTGTCATCGAACGTCTCTTGATTCACAAACTTCTGAGCCAATTATTCGGCCAATATACAGAACAAAACTGACGCCCTGGAAAGCGGAAATAAGTGCCGTAGTAACGCACAGCAGCCGCGTCTTCCCACGAGGTCCCTAATCATACATTTTGGTCAAGTGTATTCAAATTGATGAGAAGCAACTTGCAGAAAGCCCCGAGCGCTTCAATGTCACAGTGCCGGAGGACTTATTAGTGGCCGCTGCGTTTTTGATGCTCCTGCTTGACTGCCGAACCCGCTACGTCCACCATTCTCCGGAAACCGGCCTGTTCCAGGCTTGAAGCTGATGACATATCGGACCCCTGCATGCAACAGGACCATTAGTCTTTCACTTCAAGCCTTTCCCTGAGTCTATCCAGACTAGCAGATGCTAGCATTCGCTTCAGTCCGTTGTTGGTGTCTTTTATGTCGTATCGTCGACTCCAGGATTGAGCCTTGTGTGATGCTGACTGCAACCGCCTGACTCGACTACCCTGGCTAGACTCGCTATGTTCGAGGCCTGGCAACACAGATGGGAGCTGTGATGGACTGGCCCGGTTCTCTTATGCAGTAATAGAGGCACAAACCCGATTCTCCGAGCATTTGCTATACATAGTTTTTTCGCTCTGTTTCCACATTGACGCGACAACAAAGCCAAAAGAGTCACGGAGCCTTACATACTGGATACCGGTCAAAGCGACGAACGAGCCGTGCCGGTTCTAGTGAACCAGGTGCAGCGGTTCAACCCCACGCCAACATACCCTCATCCCACGCTTCAGATCGCCATAGAAGGAACTATCGCCAGCTTGGGCACTGACCGGTGTCTTTTGTCTGTTACTGAATTGAGTATATGTTGATTCAGCGTGGCAGACCGGTCAAAGACTTCGCCGCAATGTAGGTGTGGTGTCTTGAATCCGGGTTTGCGATCTCTCAAAGCCTTATGGATCAGTCATGCGGAGCAGGGGGGGATCGTGATGAGACTACGTACCTTATCCTTGCCAGACAGACAAACCTTGCATCAGCTTGAGTGACGAGCTCCTCCTGGTCCGGCTATCGGGTACTGGCCGCGCCTATCATGCTGGCCTCACTAACCAACCACTCCCTTGGAATTTCAACAACAGACTCCACAATGAGGTTGCTCTTCACTCACCGGTCGAAAACGTGAAATAGATGGTATGAAATGCTACAACGTGACCTTCCATCAAGCCACCTTTCTCCCCTCCTTGCCTCCTTGCATGCCGTACAGCAATGCACCTCGCCGTTTTAGACCACTATGCTGCCGTGCGGCTTTGTCTCACAACCTGATAATAGCCCTTCTCTTGTCAGCCTTGGCATTGTTGTCAGTATCCTTGATATTGATAAGCAGCCTTCCAAATATCTAGGAAAAGAAAGGCCCAAAGTTACAACGTTGAGTGCAGTGCACACATACACAGAGAGGGGTATTTGGCCAAGCTTGGAAACTGATGATTGATTTCGCCGAATGGCCATCACCTGCTGTCAACGCTGCGAAACGTTGATTGATACACAAATCAATTTCTTGAATAGGCTTTCATCGTGGAAAAGCTCGATTGCAGCCACAAGAGGTTGCCTAACGCCCGAGCTGGTGCTTCGACTTGACTTATCGGTGGGACGGTCTACATGTATCTCAGCCAACACCGATCCCGATGATCTTTTCACGCAAACTCATGATACATATTGTCCGTGGCGTAGGTGCACCGGGCATACAAGGCGAAGCAGTGGGAGAATGTTATTGTTGAGACAACGCCGACATGCAACTGTTAAAGCATTCCGAGATCATGGAGCAGCACCGAATTTGAAAGCTCATGGGCCATCCGTTGAGCTACATCTCGCATAAATCTTGTCAAGAAGTGATCATTTTCTGCTTCCCTACCTATCAACCAGTCCAGAAACAGGCACTTGAGCCTCGGGAGTCTCTAGTTTGAAGCAAGGCTTGCTAAGATGAAGATAGTACTTCAGCCTCCGATGACACTGCTAAACACAACCACCTTCTCCCTTGAATTTCACTCATTGCTGAGCTTTAGGAGATGGTTGTTTGATCTATTCAGTGCACGCGCTGGACGTAAAGTAGAGGTTTAGTGACCCATCTACAAGTGTGGCTATGGTTATTGTTTAGGCTAGGTATGAACTCTTTCCAACAGCAAAGTACCCAAGTCATTACGGCGGTTTCTTGGAGTATTAGGAGTCTCGGCCAAGTGACTCGTACCTATATAGATAGCATGACAAGATGATGATTGCAACAAAAGCAGCTTATAAGTACCTGGGAGGATATAGAGTACATCTCTCCGGCCATTGACCTCACGAGCTTGTTTTATGGCAAATCGCCGGCTATCAAAATGACAGGACCAGCATTTGTACATACGTAAAAGTCTCCAGATGAGCCATTTACTTGGCTAAAAACAAGGCGGTTTTTGAGTCTAATAAATTCCCATGCTTGTTCCGTTGTAACGGTCCATGCTTGGAGATATGGGGAAGTGGTGTTGTCCCTCGGTCCGACAGTAGCCCCGCATGAACAAACCCTCGACCCCATACTCCGTATGTCATTCGATTGTTGTGATTCCCGATTCCCCAAACCACCTTATGTAATGGCCATGATGGAGTTTGCAGCAGGTCTTTAAAATATCTTCAGCCTGTTGGCGTCTCTTGATCATCATAAACTCTCACAAAAATCAGAGTCTCGATTCTAAAACCCTTCGTGAAGAAAGCATAATTCATTAGTGCTATCTGCCAAGCATCTCTTCTATTGAGCCTACGTCACTAGAAACTCAACACCACAGTTCTCTAGGAAGAAAGACCGTCGATCTCCCCACACAAACTCCGCAAATCTCCGGATTCCCAGGTTCACCCTCTTTTTCCAAGGTCTGAGAATCCAATTCTCAGGTGCTCTTTGACGCCGTGGTATCGCCGAGTTTAGTTCAAGTGAAGTGAGGCTTCTTGGGCTTCTCATGACGATGTTACCCTTCTCATCACTGTTTGTCGGGGCGACAGAGGCTGGTATGGGACGTTGTGATGAGCATTTATAGTTTCAGTGGCTCCACGATTTTGGTTTTCGTCCCCATGTAACCGTTGCAGAGTACATCATGAAGTTCTCGCTCTTCTTGACCGCTGGCTCTCTTGCCTTGGCCAAGCCATCGACTCCAAAGCTTGACTATAACCGCGCTCCCCCAAATCTCAGCACTCTGGCCAATCTGACGATCTACGACACATGGCGTCCTCGAGCTCACGTACTTCCTCCTACTGGACAGATTGGAGATCCTTGCATGCACTACACTGACCCCAAAACTGGACTCTTCCACGTTGGGTATCTCCATGAGGGTGCTGCGGGTGCTACGACGGATGATCTCGTGACATATCGAGATCTTAACCCTGGAGGCGCTCCTTTCATTCGGGCTGGAGGTCTTAATGATCCTGTGGCAGTCTTTGACGGATCCGTTATACCCAAGGGCATCAATGGCACGCCTACACTCTTCTACACCTCTGTATCTTACCTCCCCATCCATTGGACCATCAACTACACTCGCGGAAGTGAGACGCAGTCCCTCGCTGTATCGAAGGACGGAGGCCGCAACTTCACAAAGCTACTACAGGGCCCTGCGATCCCAGCACCTCCTTTTGCTCTCAACGTGACAGCCTTCCGTGATCCCTTCGTTTTCCAGAATAAAGATCTTGACAGCCTTCTGGAAAGCGAATCAGGTACATGGTACAGCGTCATTTCTGGTGGTGTCCATCAAAAGGGCCCTAGTATGTTCCTCTATCGTCAGCACGACCCGGAGTTTCAGTATTGGGAGTATCTCGGCGAGTGGTGGCATGAGAAGGCTAACACCACCTGGGGTGATGGCCTCTGGGCAGGGCGATACGGTTTCAACTTTGAAGTGGCCAATGTCTTCAGTATTGATGAAAAGGGGTATAACTCTGATGGCGAGACATTCATCACCTTTGGAGCGGAGTGGCAGGAAAAGCCTATAGTACCTCAGGTTTCGTCTTTCCGCGACATGCTGTGGGCTGCAGGAAACATATCCCTCGACAACGGAAAGCCGAAATTTACTCCTTCGATGGTTGGCAAGCTTGACTGGGGACGATCCGCTTACGCCGCAGCTGGCAAATACCTCCCTTCGGACTCAAAGGCATCGTCCAAGAGCGGTGCACCAGATCGATTCATCAGCTACCTCTGGCTTACTGGAGATTACTACGGCGATCTTAAGTATTTCCCTACTCCCCAGCAGAATTGGACTGGGTCTCTTCTCCTGCCCAGAGAGCTCACCGTCGGCAAGATCAGCAATGTCGTCGATAATGAGCTTTCACGTGAAGAAGGATCCTGGCGCGTTGAGAGAAATGAGTCAGGTGTCTTGGAACTTGCTACTCTAAAGCAGGTTATTGCTCGGGAGCCTATGGCTGCATTCACCAAGAAGACGTCTTTTGTTGAACCGGGCCGAAACATCAGCAAGGCTGGATCAACTACGTTCGATCGTAACCCGGAGTCCAAGTTTTACGTCCTCAAGAGCTCTATCTCGTTCCCCAAATCCGCTCGCGACTCCGACCTCAAGGCTGGTTTCCAGATTTTGGCTTCTGATAAAGAGTCCACCACTATTTATTACCAATTCTCTAACGAGTCCATCATCATCGATCGCAGCAACACTAGTGCTGCATCCCTTACAACTAGCGACATTGACGCTCGTCCTGAAGCTGGCCGACTCCGTCTTTTTGACGTCCTTGTTGATGATGAGGAGAAGATTGAGACGCTCGACCTTATTATCGTCGTGGACAATGCCATCGTTGAGGTTTATGCCAACGATCGATTTGGAGTTGCCACCTGGGCTCGGTGAGTTGGAACATCCCCTGACATTATGATACATGCTAACAACATTTCAGTTCTTGGTATGCCGAGTCGACCGATATTCGATTCTTCCTTCAGGGAAGCGGTGAGGTGTCTTTTAGCAATGTGACGATTCATGAGGGTCTCGCGGATGCCTGGCCCGAGAGAAAGCGATAGGGATATGGAATATCTGATTGTATTATTTTGCACACACTGAATTAGACTTTGGACCTATTCTTACATTTTTTAGGACCCCATGTATATAACCCGGTATGATTCATATTAGAGTTGATACCTGAACCTATGTGCCACAACCAAAGGGATTGACTTGCATTTACTCAGCCTAGGTTAGACGGTCACATAAATCGTTAACCTTTTGAGCATCAACTCACACACCCCGAAGCCGTTTGTAAACTCACTGCGTTTAAGTAAAAGATATTATAATGAAAATCGTCGTCGAGGAGTAACTTTGTCAGGAGATGACAATGGTCATGTAGTTGTAGAACGATAAGTACCCAGTAAGCTATAGTGCTGATGATCCATATAGCTTGACTTGTCTCCTAAAGGGGGCATCTTTCTAGAATCAAGGAACAGATGATCTTCTAGCTCATATGCCAAGTACAGCTAGTGGATGCCCTTGGGCTTCTCGGTACATCAAATACCGAAGTGGTGTCTAGTACCGTCTGGCGGATCAGAGACCGGGAACTAATGTGGTTATCGGGGCTTGTATTCCGCTGTGTTTTTTATAAAGCTTTTCAAAGTCGGTTCTGACATCAAGATCAACTCATCTCCACTCCATTAGCGGTTCAGATATAAGATCAGGATGTTCATTTCGCACAAACAAAGTCCAATTACTCTATAGACTCATCCAAACATGAACATGCTCAACATTCATGATTCTTTTTACAGCTTAGATTCCTCGATGCGACGGCCAGTCTCATCAAAGTTAATCTTCTTGCCCGAGTTGAGCGACTCTTGGAGCGCGCAACCAATCTTAACAGCCTGGACAGCACCAGTAAGCTTGAATGGTAACTTGTTGTTATCAAGCACGGCAGCTGAAAATTCGTTGGCTTCTGTCACAAAGGCATGCTCGAAGCGACCATAGTAGTCCCCAGGAATCTGTCGGCGCACACCGGTTGCCTCGTGCATCTCAACAAGATTACCCACTGGGTTGGCATTGATGGTGAGTTTGCCTTCAGTGCCGATAACTTCTGTCATATCGTGCTGACCAGCAGCCATCATGCGCGAAGAGTAGAAGTATGCGACCTTGCCGCCCCAGAACTCAACGATGCCAACACCATTGTCTACATCCTTGTGCTTTCGCAGCTCAGGCTGGACAGCAGTGATGCCAGTAGCAACAACAGACTTGACGATGGAGTCTTGGCCAAAGTACCACAAGGCAAGGTCGATGTCGTGAATGTTGCAGTCGACAAAGATACCACCACTGAACTCGGCATAGGCAACGAAGAAACCAGATGGGTCAAGCTTATCGCATGTTTGTGATCGGAGAACCGAGGGACGACCGATGGCCCCGCTGTCCATGCGATCAAAGGCGTCGCGGTATGAGGCATCGAATCGACGGGAGAAACCACACATGACCTTGAGGTGAGGCTTCTTGGCAGCGGCGTCGACGACAGATTGGGACTGTTGAAGAACAAGAATTAGTTGGAGTTCATAATAAGCTTAATTTGTAAGGAGGTGAAACTAACAATCTCAACGCTGGTGCTTAGAGGCTTCTCGCAAAGAACATGCTTATCAGCCTCAATGGCTTGAATAGCCTCCTCAGCATGAGCGGTAGTAACAGTAGCGACTACCACAGCCTGGAGACCGGGATGCTTCAACATCTCCTGGTAGTCATTGTAGATTGTAACACCCTCGAGGTGAACCCTGGCCCAGTCTGCCTCCTTCTGAACAGGAGCAAAGGCCGCAACAAGCTCAGCGCGGGGTGTTCTGCTGTGAAAGTTAAGAGCATGGCGAGCGCCCATGCGGCCGAGGCCAGCAACGGCGACTTGGAGCTTGGGGGAGGCCATTGTGTTGAGAGAAGAAAGACGTTATGGAGAAAAGATTAGGTTAAAGCTGTGCTGTGTGTCTATTGGGTTCTCGTAGCAAGAATGGGACTGAAGAGTCAAGAGCTGAGAGATTATGAGCATGAGCGAGCTCTGCTCCCTTATACCTTGATCTCTCTCGCTGATCCAAGGTCGACAATATTTATACGGATACTCGGAGCCCTGGCGGCGTTGATCGTTGTTTTCTCAAATCTTTCTCAACCATAACACACGTTGCACGAGTACATGGTTTCTGCCAGTGGCTTGGACTAGAAGTCACAAGGTCTGCATTCTTCTGCTTTTCAGTCAGAATAGTATCGTAGCCATTGGCTAGATCGTCAACTTTCTCACCTTTAGACATACGGACGTACGTTGAAGACGAGTTTCTAGTGGAGAATGTAAGTCAGATTATCCAAATGGAGTAATTAGTTACGAAGATTCTATCGGGGCCTCCTACTGTAAATAGACCTGCAGTTCGAAACCCTGATCTCTCAAGACCCACGCAACATTGCGGGTGAGGCTTAACTCTCCGAACCCCTCCTTGACTCAAAAGACGAAGACGTGATTGGAAAGATTGGCCGAAGGAGGCAATACCTATCTCTTAGATATTTCTCGTCATGGAAAATCTCGCCGTGGCTTCCGACTGTGGAATTCTAAAATATTTCGCCAAGTTTACTCGCTCAAATTGTTCGGTTGAATAACACAACACCACGTCAGAATATATCACGATGATTTTTTTTTTCCAAGTGGGATCTTTACCTCAGGTTATCATAAATCACATGGCACAAATATATCAGCTTTTGCTTTTCTGCGAATCATTCTCTCAGTCTCTCCCCACGTCTTCTCAACGTGCTTCTTGCAACTTGTTGATGATCCATTCAACAGTCAAAAGTCGCAGTATACTTGACACCGCATATCATCCTTGGAACCTCTGTCCGTTTTCAAGCAAAAAATCATACAAGGTAGATAAAATGAAGGTATTATTCCAAAATGCAGTCTTACTCGCATACCTTCACATACAGTGTGTGTGTGCATCACGAGCACCAGTTCTTGGGTCTCGTGTGTTTTAGAGCATCTTAGGATAATTTCAGTCTGCCTTGGACTAACTTTTCAGACAATGTAGACCTATATCCCATGTCAGTACGAGGCAGAAAAGTAAAGAAGCAAAGAAAAAATAGAGACATGGTATACAAGAACTGCGGATATGATACCAGTATCATAACCAAAGGGCATGCCACGGCTTCTGCCAAACGACTAAGCAGAATTGATGGGTTTGATGGCTTAGTCGGCGACCGTTATCACCAGAACTGCCTCGATGCTCTCAGCTCTCATCCCTGCTTTGAACAGTTCTGCAGCTGTCATGGACGAAAATCTCCTCACTGCCATTGTCATTCTTCGCTACATGGAGGAACTCGACGTGCTCCTCACATCTGCCGACACGGCCAGTGAATCACATCTTGTCGGTCCTCGAGTCTTCGTCGCAGCTCAAGAAAAGGTTTTAGACTTTACTGGACTACGACGTGCGGCGTTCTGGGTTGCACTACGGCAAGGTAAGGATGCATCTCTGCTTTGGTCGCAATGTATGCTAACAAGTATAACAAGAGATACACATGGCTTTTATGCAGGCCCGGCCCGTCCACCCAAATTTCGCCTTGGAAGCCATCTCTAGGCTTGTCCAAAACGATGACACCTGTTTCACCTTTACCAGTTTAACTATCTTACAATGTGCTGCTTGTCTGCGTTATTGTTATGGGCCGGAAGATCAGAGCTTCTCAGCATGGGAGAGGTTGCAAGAGGCTCAAGAGCGATGGTGGGCGGATAGGCCATGACACTTTCATCCGATGTACCTCAACAATGACACTGATTCACCTGGTATCTTCCCGCAAGGGCTATATCTCAACGACGCCGTGGTTACAGGAGTGCTCCATTACCTGCTGATTCAGGTTTTGTTAGCAGCTCACAACCCAAGGACACCAAAATTAGGTCCCGGGCAGGCCAAAGCGGCCAAGCCAATAAATGAGGAGATTGGAAGGACGGTGAAGATGGTGTGTAGCGTTGCTGAGGTGAGAATTTGTTATTGATGTCCAGGATTTCTGCTAATATGGGAAAATAGTCTAACCGACGCAATCCAACGGGCTGTGCGTATGACCGACCAACGTTTCTCTTTGTAACAGCACTTCGCTAATTTTCCTCCTATAGATATGCTTGCTTGGCTATCACGATGGCGGGTGGCCGATTCAATAACTTGTTTGAACAGGAGGCCCTATATGGCATGCTACAAAAAGCAGATGTACAATTTGGATGGCCGAACCGATCAGTGTAAGCCGAAACCAGATTATTCCAGTTACAAGTCTAACAGCCATTACAGACAAGAGTATCTAAAGGAAGCTTGGGGTTGGACCGAATCTCCTGAGAACATAAGTTCTGGAATGCCCATCTTAGGGGTGTTAATGGGCTTGTATGAGCTCAACAACTTTGAGCGATGTATAACAGCCTCGTGATTGGCGGTGGTATCCTGTATCCGGCCATCAAACTCACACTCAACATAAGTCAGAGATAAGCAACGCGATACCCCTCAACATGGACCTACAACTTGTGTTTCAGCTCTTGAGTCAGACATGAGAAACATCGTGATCTTTGCTAAAGCTAGTCTTGACTTTATGCCACCAAAACTTGAGAATCTAGTCTATTAACCGCCTCGTGATCAATTCCAACAAGAGACACGAAACCACAAACCTGAGCTGCCAAGAGCCATGATTTGCAACTAGTGCCTTAGCAATGGCATTTGTTCTTGGACATGACTTGTAGGAATTGAGGATACCCACTGGCTCAAGCCCTACTCTTCCAAGGAGATTGAGGGCCCATGAATTGGATACCAGACTGGAACTGTCAATTAATCGAATGCTGATTGATAACATCTGCCAACACATTAATACCGCCTCACTAATGGATCTCTTTCTGCATGTCTTAGTTATTGCTTCTGCGATCAGATCTCGTATTGCTTGGCATATCCCAACCCCTCGGACAAAAGGAAAACCAATCTGTCAATGTTTGTCAATGTTACCAGGCAGCCAGCCAGGTACATAATCCTCAGGGGTTACTGATCCTAGCAGGAGAGGGTATATGAACCGTTGCAGTAGGATTCGGCCTGGGAACGTGCCTTTGCCTCGGAGACGGGATGTCACTAAACCCAATCATGTGTCAGTAGTGGACTTGGAGCCGGGCGTAACGCGGCAAAAGCTTCCCAATGTCAATCAGGAGTTGTTTCATATTACGTACCATGGTCATCGGTAATTAGACGGTTTAATACGACTAACACAACCTCAAAGACCGTGCTTAGGCTGCGCTAATCTGTTAGTTACCGGTAGTCCAGCTACCGAGACAGAGCAACGCCACCTGTAGATTCAGATTCATCCCGGCCAATTTCTGGACCTGACATTGTTGGAATGGTGCTGTTGCCGCTAGGCTCTAGCTTAGCCACTGGCTTGGATACCTGAAGCTGAAGATATGAGCAATTTCGCGGCAGGCAAAGCTTTATACCGTAATTTGAGAGTTGCGTGCAATGCTATTAAAAGAATCCTCCAATTAGACAATTGTGTGTGTTGAACAACAATTGTTGAGTGTTGGATATCTTGGTTTATTACATTAATTGCCAAGTGCTTCTTACATCTCTCTCATAGATCCTGCCTTTTCCCTGTTACTACATAATCCAAGTTCCCTAAACATCCAGTGTAGACTTTCCAGGAGTAACTTCGTAGGTTCTGGTAACCATAATGCCATCCTGGTTATCACTCTGTCCACTTGTTGTGCTGCCAGCCCGGACCTCGGGCTTGCTGTATCCCACAAACTCTGGCTTCCCAACAATATGTTCCTCGCTCGAATTTTCGTCGAGTTGTGTCATGTATTTTTGATGTCGGTTCGCAGAAATACCACCCGAGATACCTGATCCGCCGATTGTTCCGAGTGGGTGGCCGTGTTTGTTGATGTAGCTGCTGGTTCCCTTGTCCCGGCTGCTTCCCTTGCTCGAGACGAGCCATCGAGAAGCTGAGAATAAAGGCTTTATCGCCGCAGCGTTCACCGCCAGGATAGCTATGAAGGTTTCGCGAATGGCCCAGATTGTCGATGTGTTGATGCCTTGAATGTCCCTGGGCTGTTAGCAAGATATCCAGAACCATGCCTTTTGGGGAAACCAACCGTAGCGAAAACACACATCTCAAGAGTGTTGCGACCATGATAAAAACGCCAGAACAAAGTAGAACACCAATCATTAGTTTTCTCTTGATGGTGAGCTTTACAGTCCATAGTAGAGGGACTGGGATAGAAACAATAGCGATATCGGTTCTGGGTACGTGAGTTAGATCAAAGTTCATGGTTCGAATACCTAGACAACGGCAACATACACAACATTGAACACCACCAGAGTAAGGTAATTCGCTACGGCGAGGGTACAAGTATCTACTCCTGTTAGAGTCGGAGGTTGGTTCAATCGGGATAACACTTACCACCAGGATTAGGATAAACTTGCCAGTTCTTGTGAACAGGCGTACAATGGCCCCAAATAGCAGCTACCACTGCTATATAAGCAATAACTGTTCCGACTTGTGTCCAGATGACAATCTTTCTCTGCCAGAGGCCAAGCCTAGAACTCTGTTAGCATACATCAACGGTGGATCGAGGCTCTGCGTACGTCATGCGGCTATACAAGCAAAGCATTACTCCCTTGAGAGTAAAGATTAAAGTCACGTAGAAGTTCCATCCTGCAAGGAGACATTTTGATCCAAACTCGCGCTTGGCTATTTCTGCAGCTGACATCTTGGCGCCCATCTCGTCGGTAACGCCAATGTTGGTGCCAGATTGACCTATTGAAGGGTTAGTGATCCTTCGAGTTGAACCAATATAATCTGTAGGTGTCTTTACCGATGAGTTCTAACATGACCAGCTCGCACTATATCTATCAGCAAGGATGGCTCGGTAAATAGAGTGCAGTGACATACCGTCCAGAAGACAAGTGCCGCAAGAGCAAAGTAGTCATCACCTTGATAACCCTTGAAGCCAACTGATTTCCATCTTGCAAAGTATCGCAGAAACAAGACAAGGGTGCCAAGACCATATTCCGTCCAGGCCTCAGTCTGGAAGGGTGTTGCCATTTTTGTTAATGATGGAAAGCTTCAGCTTGTAAGAGTTGCCTAATAGAATCGAGACAACAGATGCAGGTCAGGAGTGACAGCTTGGGGGAATAAGTTAGAGATGGAGATGGAGATAGCGGGCTTAGCGGGCATATGTAGGTATGATATGTGACTTATGGAGTTGACATGAACTAGCAGATGCAGATGTTGGATCTGACGCCCCCTTTTGCCTGAGTCTAAGAGGTTTGACCATCTCGTGGCTCACTTAAGGATTGATGGTTTCGTAGGAGGAGTGCTACCTTGTCAGGATACTAGGTATAGTGGACCAGGGAGACTTGGCAACCCTGATGCATGATTTGGAATATGTTGATGAGCATTCATATTGTTCAACTCGTATAGTCGCCCAATATTATCCTTGAGGTCTTGTTGATCTCTACGGCACAGTCATATACGAGTCAGTTTGACTCCGCCAAGCCGTTCAGGGTCTTCTATTGAAGAAGAATGTGCGAGTCCTTCTTTTCTTTGCTTTGCTTTGCTTTGCTTTGCTTTACTTTTCTTTTCTTCTGCTACAGAAAAAAACATGGTTGATGCATATGCAGGTCCACAGTCTCATAGAACCCCGGCCTCTGTTGTTGGTTGGTCAGTAAAATTCCCAAGACAAGGCAGACCCGGTCATAACCCGAGGCCCTAGACCAAAGATGATCATAGTGCGTCTGTGGGGATAAATTAAAACGGTCAACGGTGAGTTTCTAGTGACTACAAGGCTAATCACTCAGCCTGTCTATTGGTAAAAGCCAGTACTTACGCCGTTGGCTATACCAGACTCCAGACTCCAGACACTTGTTAGAGGCAACCTTTACAACGTTGCTGCTAACCCCCTAGCTGCCCCTACCCTAGCTCTACCCCGCTAGAACAGACTCAACATGGAGCAATTTCAGCATCTCTAGCGGCCAATCCTCTCCACTTAAGTCCTTTAGCCGCGGTGATCTGCAGCGGGAGTGGAACTAAGTTAGTTTCGCCCCGCCCACGCTAAACGTCGCCAGGGCTTCTAGCCCAGCATGGGACATCATCTTCAGCAATGTGATACTTTTTGTTGCCTGCTCTCTTGCAGCTACATGGTTGTATCCTGTTAGACTCATATGTGTACACTCACCCAGCTCCAAGCTCCATCCGCGGGACGCGTTGGAATAAGGGGACAAGGAGACTTAGACCGGCGTTTCTCGTTTCTCCTTCTCTGATGCAAAGTCCTTGCACTGCAACGTCGGATCCGTAAGGCAATCTTTGAGACATCCCCGATTGGATGCTCCAGCAGAGTTGAGGACTCCAGCTTGCGTCGACATATCAGACAGCGGGGTAAATGCCTCTCAGAGAATCTCCCTGTCTCTTTGAGCTATGCCTTTGAGTATGATGAACCCACAATTCGGTGCATAAGGTGCGGCCATATTCATGCTGTTGGTTCAACTGAGACTATTCAGGGTCCTTGGCCGAAACCAGGATCTGAAAGCACAACACATCATAACAGCAGCATCTGAATCTCTCAACAGCCTTTATTAGGAATGGTATGATGGGCCTAATGCTTAGCTGCTTCATAACGGGAATCCTCCTGTTGTTTGAGTGACAAGGTTTCCGAATTTCCGGTCCTGAGTGGCTCGATAGACATCCTTCATGGTAGTGGACCTCGGGTAATACTGTGTATATAAGAAACAGAGGCCTACTGGCATGAATTCGGCTGCTTCATTGATACTTTTCTCTTGCATCTATGAAAAATCGTTTCTTTTTTTCTGTTAACAAACAAACATGGCTGCTGCTCCAGACTCTACTTACGACTTCATCATCTGCGGGTAAGTTCCGCACTCACAAAGTTCAAGCCTGAGACTATCATTGGTTGACTAACCTCATTTATAGTGGTGGCACGTCAGGCTGCGTTGTGGCAGCACGCCTCGCTGAGGATCCTAATGTCAAGGTACTCGTTCTAGAGGCTGGTCCCCATAATGAGCATCTTGAGAACGTTCACATGGTTGGAGGGTAAGCACCCCTGCTCATGTAGCTGTTTGAAGATATTGACTAACGCATTGTTTTAGTTGGTCTAATAACTTCGACAAGGAGACGGACTGGAATGTCGTCTCTATACCTGGCCCTGGAGTCAACAACCGCTCTGTGAAGCTTAGCCGAGGCAAGTTCCTTGGTGGCTCTTCTGGTTGTAATGGCACTCTTATGGTTAAGGGAATGGTGAGCTCCATTGATGATTGTCAATTGGTACTAGATTCTTACCCCGCGTAGAAACAAGATTATGATGACTGGAACCTGCCCGGTTGGAGTGGTGATGAGATGTTCAAGTATATGCTCAAGGTATGGACCTATATCCTCAACACAAAGGGAGCCATCTCAATATTACCACTGATATTACCCATCAGAGGCAATTACTGACTTCTTAAAGGCTGAGAACTTTCACACAAAAGATTGGTTCAAGGAGACCAAGGGCGCCCATGGCTATGAGGGCCATGTACACACCGAGCCTCATGACTTGGCTCCTATCTCCAACTTGATCGGAGAATCTATGGTATCGAAGGGCCTCCCTCTTGACCACGATATGTTTTCCGCTGGTACGAATTTTCACGGATGCGGCCACTCTGTTAGAACAGTTCACCAAGGCCTTCGTACCACCAGCGCAGACTTCATCACCAAGCAGAAACCTAGAGATAACCTACACCTCATGGTCGAGACCCATGTTGACAAGGTTATAATTGAGAAAGATGGCCAGGGAGAGTTGAAGGCCACTGGTGTTCGAGGAGTCAAGGCCGATGGGTCGGTCGTTGAGCTCAAGGCCTCTAAAGAGGTTATAATATCTTCTGGTGCTTACTGTTCACCCAACGTCCTCAACCGATCAGGCATTGGTGCAAAGGTTGAGCTGGAGCAGCACGGTATCACTACTCTAGTCGACCTTCCCGGCGTTGGAAAGAACCTCCAAGATCACTTGATTGTCTTCATATTCTACGAGACCGACAAGGAAGGACTCACCACTGATTCTCTAGTATACCACGGAAACGCGTTGGAGAAGGCCTATACCCAGTGGAAGGAAGAGAAGAAGGGTCCTCTGACAGTATTCCCATTCGGAATCTTCGCCTACGCTCGCATGGATGAGCGTCTCGCCGACTCTAAGATCTGGAACGCAGCTCCTCGAAAAGAAGGCCGCGACCCTATGGGTCTTACTCCTAAGCAGCCTCAGATCGAGTTCTTCACAACTGAGTGCTATGGAGGCCCTAAGCAATACGACCAATTCCCCATTGACAACAAGCATGCTTTCAGTATGATCGCTGAGCTCTTTGCCCCCAAGTCCCGCGGCACCGTCACTCTCCGCGACGCCTCAGCAACATCTGTCCCTGTCGTCGACTGCAACTACCTCTCTGACCCTCTCGACCTCGAAGTCCTCGCTGAAGCATGCGCCTTCGGAAACGAGATCATCACCGAGGGTTCGGGCACAAAGGACATTGTTAAGGGTTCGTGGCCATCGGATCTTGTGCACCACAAGTACAAGACGCGCGAGGACTGGAAGGAATACGTCAAGGATAATGCTACGACTTGCTACCATGCCAGTGGAACTTGTGCCGCGGGAAAGAAGGACAACCCTATGGCTGTGGTAGATGAGAAGCTCCAGGTCTTTGGTGTTAATGGGTTAAGAGTCGCAGACTGTTCGATAATGCCTACCGTGAACAATGGCCATACACAGATGCCTGCTTATGGAATTGGTGAGAAGGCCGCTGATCTTATCAAGGAGAGGTGGGCTCTGTCTGCGAAGTTGTAATGGTGGCGATATATTGGTAGGAGGAACATAGCAAACGCTTCATGGTCTGAATTGAATTACAAGCAATTTACGAGAAAGAAAAATCAACCAAGTTTTAAGATTTACTATAATCAACTCGTGTGAAGCTGGTCTATACTTCCTCTCCCCCCTGATAGGACAGTGCATTAAAGGGCAGAAATGTCAATTCTTGATGTTGTTTACAAACTGCTATAAAAACCAGCATAACCTATACTTCCCTCTTTGCCTATCTCTGGCGGAGCCATCCAGCGAGTCACCGTAGCAGGGGTCACAATCCTTCGCCAAGATCTGCGCGTTCCGTAGCGTAACATTGAGATCTTCCCCTGTACCTGGCTTTACATTGTACGTAACCAAATTGCGTCCCCTCTCTTCCGAAAAAAGCCCTCACTGAAAATACAGTGGGATATAGGTTCTAGAGAGGCCCAGGGAGGCAAGAAAACTCAGGTCCTCGATCCTAAGTAATAAAAAGATTTAGGTAAATTTGGTATAAGTTTAGGATACCTTTTGCTAAATCCATTTTAGCACCTTAAATCAAAGTCAGATATTTTCTTGCTCCCCGAGCAGAGGGGAAAAACAGGGCAGAAAACTGTGACGACTTTTTTGTGCGAGGATTTTCTTCTGGTTAGGACCGAGCCGCACGGATGCTGATCCCCAAGAGACGGCGTCTTCTAGAGCGGAAGATGATTTTGTAGTGTGGGTTACCAAGCTTGGTTTGGTCAGGGGTGAACAGTCTGCCGCTTTCTTTGGGGCTCAATTTTGAGGTTGCAGTGATGCGACTCGGGGTTGCAATCTCTGGTTGAATGGTGGTGGCAGTCATTCTAGAGAGACACTGACACCAAATCAACTCAGCCAAGCTGTTACATCTTGAGACTCTTTGCCGTTAGCTTAACATTGTTAAGTTGAAAGAAAGGCGCTGGGCTTGAGTTTCCACGGAGCACATGTTCCGCAGAAAGAGTCGTCAACTCAGTTCGAAGTCATGGCAAAAGAATAGGAGATGGCCGAGCTGTGCTGTTGATGATTCAAGAATACATATGAGAGTTTTCACTAGTTCTTGTTAATGTGCGGCAGTTGACATCTTAGTACTCTGTAGTGGCATACAATACCCAAGTCAGTTGTCACTAAATAAGCCACGGATAGTCATACCGCCAACGGGAACTAATCCTACGTTATCTGTCAACCCAACTTGACGGACGCAGTTGACGTACAACGGCTTCCATGTGTTTAGTAATCTTATCAGTCGAGCAGAGTCTTAATCATTACTAAAAGTGGTATCTAAAACGAAAGTTCCTTTCCATACATTTATTGTTAACACAGCCCCCAAGACCTTATCAACTCCCTCGCCTTTCCCATTATCGATATCATAGTGATCGTTGATACTCCACCGTCACCGTCTTCGTCTGCACAATGGCTGGCTTGATCGCTCGCCCAACGATCCCCTTCTCAGAATCACTATCGATCCAAACCGTAGCCTCTTCGGTCTGGCCAACGCTGGTATTGTGTCCCACGCGTCCATTGATGGGGCCCAGAGCAAAGTTACCGGGCATGGGGTTCTCATCGTCATCGAATTGTGAATATTGTGTTCGGTCACGGCGTCCTTGGGAAGAGGGGGCAAATGTTTTACTCGGAGGCTTGGATCCTGTATCTGGCTTGCCATATTTCGACGATTTCCCTGTTTTGCTGCCATACCTTGACTCGCCGATGAGTTTGGGAGCAACATGTTTGAAGAACTTGCGGAGCGTCGGCATCGTCGCACAGGTAATGATCAAGTTAGATTCGACGATACTGGAGGCATGTTAGCTATAGCGCTCTGCTAGGCTACCAGAGAGAAGAGATCCCTACATCCAAATCGAAGGAAAAGCGATAACCCAAGTTAAGTCCATGGATTTAAGCATGCCGGGCAATAATGTAACCCTTATAATCGATGTAATGACCGTCAAAGATCCAATAGTAAAGATACCCATCAAACCAATCTTCTGCTTGAAGGGCATCTGTAGTTGTAAAACCATTGGTAATGGCAGTATGAATAGGATAACATCGCTGATGATGTTGGTTATCGCAGTCGCGATATACAGACCAGGCCTGTTGATACATTTGCCTTCTGTGATTGTAACATCCCAGTTCATAGCAATAGGATGGCAGGCAAACATCACAGCGAAGAAGATGCCGATGGTGTATCCGCTGATGAATACAGCGGTTGACCAAACTGAGATTTTAAACCATCGCTGAGGAGAGAGTCGGAAGTAGAACATGAGGAGAGCGAGTTTGGCCAAGGAACCACAGAGGACATATATGAATGCGGCGAGATAGACATCCTACTGGTCTTAATATCTTGTGGCAACTGTTGCGTGACTGTGAGAGACTTACCATTAGGTAAATGTTGAAGGTCTCAATGGAGGCTTCCCAGGCATGTACTCCTCCTGCGCCAGAAGCAAACATGTGAAGGCAGAGACTGATGGTGACCAAGGCCAATATCTAATTTTGCAGTCAGCTTTTGTCGATATAGACGCCTGTTAGCGGAGCGCATAAAGCCATCTTTTCCAATGAGACGGCTGCGAGTATACTGACATATGAAAATATGAGTAAAACTATCCAATGTTAGCACAATTCATAACTTCGATCTGTCATCTCTAGGCAGATCCGCCACGATTGAGTTTGCAGGGTCGAACCAACAGCAAACAGATGTAAAACGACAAGTCAAAACTTACCATCGTCAAACTGCAAGCCACCTGCAAGAAACAGCTTGACATACATCCTCTGGCAGAAGAAAAGAAAGCTTACAGCCATTCCGAACCCCGCCACAAAGTATGCTTCTGTCACTCCCTGTCTCTGTGGGTTGTCGAAGTTGACCACATAGCCCTCAGGCGGTGGCAGAAGCACCATTACTCCATCTATCAAAGGCATTTTGACATGTAGGTTTGTTGGAAGAACTGAAGGCTCTGTCCGGGGAAGGTCTTGGGTAGAAAAAGGATGGCTGACGGAATTCGGAACGATCTGAAGCAAGAGACGGAGACCAGCTGATGTGCCACCTAAGGATCAACGCGCAGCTGTCACTCTTTTTCCCCTCGAAGGATGCTACAATTTCAGACGGTAGGGGTAACTATATATCACTGCGGTTCTTGCTTCCTCAGTAGAGTCTCAGTGGTATACGTGATAGGCTCAAGAGGTTCTACTAAACGATGCTGCTTTGACAATTTACATATTACAGGGGACATGCAGGTCATACTGCAGAGGATATTCAGTTGAATAGTCAGAGAACGAACTTAACAGAACCAATCACTTCACTCACTGTGACCGATGCCGGGTGCTTTGGCCTTGGAGACGAGAGTTACCGAAGAACTCGCCTGAAGCCAAGAGATCCGTGTGCCAGGTTACCGTAACACAGACCCGGTATAGGACATGTCGATCCGGCCGACAAGCGCAGTTGGTATGGTTTCCTGATGGCCAATGTGTTCGATGTCATCGCGATACCCAGGGCCCTTTGTTAGACAGGCCCTGAAGTGGTAAAGAGGGCCGGCTGTAGGATCTCAGCATTTTGCCAAGAGGTTTGGGAGAGTCAATGTAACTCCTGGGCCGGATCTTCAGTACGGAAATGGAATGTGTTTATGGCAGTGTTTTGTTAAGACGGCAATGCCGTTTCTGGGTTTGAGGGCTTGCTGTGGCGATGCTTCAGATTGTTGCAGAGGCGTTTTGGTACCCTGTTGATGGAGATGGGCATCAAGGTGTTTCTGGTCGTGATCTTTTTGATTGTGATCAGATTGGATCATCTCATGCATGGCTAGTCGTGCAGGCACTAGAAGGCAAGGATAATTCATGATCAACCAGAATGAGTTTAGAAGATGAAAGTTTTTAAAAAGACCGGGTAGTCAACGGTGAAGATTGCTATCTATTAGCCTGCCATCCTTATATCATATAGCTGTATATACTCTGAGCAAGATTGAGTCGTATGTTTCTCTGTAAATGACCGATTTGAAGAACCATGAGGATCAGGTTTAGATGAACAGGAACTCAACGTTAACAGCAGAACCAAGGATGACCCTACCCATGAGTACCAGGACCTAGCACCTGCAAGGAACAACGAATTGTTACAAGAGTGTAACTCGTTACACTTTGCATCTTAACCAATCCTTCTCACCGATCTTTGATTCAGTTCGCAGCAATCTCACATGGCATGGCAGCCTCGTCTATCTCAAACAGAGCCAATGAGACATATTCCGTCATTGCGAACAGACCTGCGGAATCAAAATGCCCCTGCGGCCTGTCATATGTGGACATAATACGGAAAGTCACCAAATACACGTGGAGTTTTTCATGACGATCAGTATCTGATAGAGACAGGTGAATAGACACTAAGTGGGCTGGCCGACTACCGTAAAATGGGGTTCCTCGGTTGCGCGGATCACACCTGGACGGAGAATAAAGTGTAGCGCATAAACTATAGACAAAGAAAATTCTCGAATGGCTATAGAGGTTTCAATAATGGTTCGAGGTGAGATCCTACTCCTTGAACGAAGTCCTTATGCAACGGCACTTGCGAATGAGGTTAAGAATAGGCAACCCTGTTTGAACCCTGCTTCTTCACCAATTCCAATCCCTGCACCGATTACTGTGGGGAAATAGGAGGATTTATGAGCCGTGGATCTCCTCAATCATATCTCCGTTCAAACAAGGGCCCCCATGCTAGCTAGTCTCGTTGAAGAGACGGGGGTTTACAGACCAACCGCTCAGAGGTCGGGTTTGGACCGAGGTAGGCGGACTTAGATATTGATGTTCAAGAGCTCTGATGCAATGCGGAAAATTGACAAGGTATGATCCAAGACAATGGTTCTCGCAGCCAAGGATATTCCACGTGTATCTGGGGGTGGTTCTGAGTTCTGGCAAGCTGCAGCTCAATCCTGAGCCTCACAGACCTTGAATGCCACTATGTGCTTTCTCATTCTGACCCTGTCTCCGGGTTGACGTGCTCATCTAGTATTTCCTGGCATATCGGTGGAACCTATCCCAGCAATATCTGAGTTGACTCTGCTACCCTTCGGCTCCCAAGCTGTCACTGACCCACAACGAACATTACAATACAGCATTAGGAATAATGCCGAATGCCTACTCTCCGGCCCCTCTGTCGCCCGAGTATCGCCCCGTCTCCCATTACCGAAGATAGGAGATCAACTAGTTAGCTGAGGGGCGAGTAGTTCGTTTAATAACAAGACGATCTTCCTCGTCCGTGAACTGTAGATCGTTGCCTTTCTTCTTGTTTTGATAGAGTATATCATCTTTGTTCTATCATCGAGGGTATCCTTTCTCGCCTTGTCATTCCTTTGGGATACACGTTACAGTTACAACCATGAAGCTTGGCGTGTTGGCTACTGGTGCCGCCTATGGCACCACAATGCTTCCTTCTAGCCCTCAGCAGTGTGTAAGTCATGTCTCGAGTCAACCCCTCGTCGATCGACAATGCCTGATACACATTTGACCTGTATCTTGGTCTCTTATCCCGCCACAATGAGCAACTGTTTTTGTCTCTTCAATAACCTGCATAATGGCTAACATCACATCAAAGTGCACTGCTCTGCTGAAGGAGGCTGGTCTCTCCGATCTGGTCGTCACAAAGAACGAGTCACTTTACAATGAGCGAATCGACTCTTACTGGTCGGTTAGTGCTGCCTTGCATCCCGACTGCATGGTATTGCCCAAGACGGTATGTGATCCGAATTGATGCATCATTCCAACCATGAGCTCTGACATGGTCCATAGCCCGATGATGTCTCAAAGGTCTTGAAGGTCATCACCAAGAACCAATGCAAGTTTGGTATTCGCGGTGGCGGCCATGGCAACTTTAGATTATCCAACTCTATTGAGGAGGGTATCACAATCGACTTCGGTAAGCTATAGGCCGTGAACCTCGTTGTATCATCGCTGTTTATGCTAAGAGTTACAGGCTTCATGAATGGGACATCGTATGACGAAGAAAAGAACGTCGTGAGTGTGGGACCAGGTGGTCATTGGCAAGATGTCTACGACACTCTTATTCCATATGGTCTTGCTGTCGCTGGGTATGTCTATGTATCCCAAGTCCTCTCCTATTGCTTACGCTCCTTAGTGGCCGTGCTGGAACTGTCGGTGTTGGTGGTTTTGTAACAGGTGGAGGAAATTCCTTCTACTCTGCGTCTCACGTAAGTGATAGAAACACCGCAAGTACTCCCAACAGCAACTCACATGTATAGGGAATGGCTTGTGATACAGTGGCCGGTTGGCAGCTCGTCCTCGCCAATGGTGATATCGTTGAGGCAAATAATGCTGAGAATGCCGATCTCTGGCAGGCGAGTTTTGTCACAACGCTTTTCTCCAGTCAATACATTGTGTTAACTTCAAATAGGCCATGAAGGGTGGTTCTGGAAACCTGGGTCTGGTTACCAGAATAGACATGTACCCAATTGAGTTTGTCGACCGCAGCAACCCTTCAATCTGGGGTGGTAACCTTCTCTACAAGCCTGAGTCAGGCCCCGCAGTTATCGATGCTCTCATTGATTTCACCGCCAATGTACCCAAGGACGAAAACTCCAGCAGCATCGTTTACTGGGCTTATCTTCCCGCCTTAGCTGGCGGCACGGTTCTCAACGCAGCTATAGAGAACACCAAGGGTGAGGTCAAGCCCCCTGCTTTCGACAGCTTCTATGCCATCCCTGATATTCAGGGTGACACTACTGTCACTGAAAAGCTTAGCAAGGTCACCAAGGATCTCGGCTCAGGCCAACCTCCTCACTTCCGCAATATCTGGTTCACAAGCTCCTTCAAGCCAAACGCTGAGCTCCTGAACTATGTCGTTGAGAAGTACGACGAACTCAACCATGCCCTCGAAGCTCTCATGCCCAGTGCCGAGTCAGAGCTCAACACACTCTGCATGTTCCAACCCATCACTAAATCCATCGCTGAGAAGGGTGTTCAGAATGGCGGCAATGTCATGGGTCTAGACAAGTATACAGAGGACGGAGATGGTATTATGTTCCTCCTCACCTGGGCTGCCAAGGGTGAGGCAAGCGAGGAGGCTGCTTTCCCTCTCCTCAAGGCTTATATGGACGACATTGAGACTAAGGCAAAGGAGATGGACGCTTGGTGGGCTTGGAAGTTTATCAACTATGCTCATCTCACACAAGATCCTCTAGCGACTGTTGGAGACGAGGCTCTTGCTAAGCTTCGTGCTGCCAGCAAGAAGTACGATCCTCAGGGTGTTTTCCAGAAGCTCCGATCTTCTGGTGTCAAGATTCCCTTTTAATAAGAATACTATATAGATAAACATTAGAAGCATTATAGACCCTATGAGTATTTGAATCGTATAGATCATTAGTCAAGTGCGTGGAGAGGTTCATCAACTTCTCGGCGACATGTTCGTCATATGAAAACAGTCCAAATGATTTAAATATACTCTATAACTATGTACCTGTTACAATCCTTAACGGACCTATGGGGAGAGTACCAGAATACTCGGTAGTAAGAATGCTTGGATTTAGGCGCTTCTCAGGGGAGGAGGTAAGAAACTGAGGATTATCTTGTTATTGTACTATTTTATATAGTATTGAGGTCAACCGAAAAAGATGAGGGTTCCAAGTTTCTCTTCCACAAAAGTCTATTATCAGCGATTCTCATGAGGGGTAATACTCAAAAGAGTTAAGCCATACATGGCACAGATAGTCCCTCTCAGTTCCTAACAATCTCCTCACCGCCAAACCAAGTTCGAATGAAAGGCCAGTAGGTGTAATGCAAATAGACATCGACGGAGGCAGCGACTGCGAGGCCTGCCAAGGCATATCGACGATTCTGAGGAGAGGCATTCCTCCATTTCTCCGCCAAACTCGTCGACTTCCGGACGTTTGGAGCGGCGGCGCTTTTCATGGCTGTTGAGCTTGAGATGTACCTGCGAGCAGCTTGGCTGGCAGAGGCGGAGAGGCGGGTGGTGATGGTTGGCAACATGATATTTTGTGGTGGTTTAATTGAAGGATTGTATAAGTAAGTTCGGTCGCGCATGTGATTGAATTGTTTTTATCGAATTGCTCACGCTGTCTTTCTATTCTACCAGAGTTAACAAACAGTCTATATACTCTCAAGTGATGTAACCCAAATTCCAAATTTCGTTATGCTTAACCATAATGCCTAACGATCCCCACAACGCCTCGCTCAAACATAACAGGCATTACTTCGAACCATCACAAATGATCTCATGGCATTAGCCACCTGGTCGTTTCGGTCGATTAATCGTCAGCGGTTTGAATGGTTTACGCAATCGATCCATCGAAGGCGCCGGCCCCAGACCAACTGGGCGTCTCACACCTCCATTAGGTTTTACAGACATGAATGTTGTCGCATGAAGACTTGAAGCAGGCTTGTTAGGCAATGCGTCTTCCTCGTCCTTTTTGCTCTCCTCTTCAAGCTCTTTTCTTGACGGTGGTCGTGGTGGTGAACTGGAGAAACAGGAGTAAGGCTTTCGAGGACCGGCGTCTACCTTTGGAACATTTGGTTTTGATAGAGGTTGCGCAGAAGGAAGTTTATGATTTGCCAGCTCTGGATCGATCAATGGCTTTTGTGGCTCAGACCCTGTTGGTAATCTCACTGGCGTACCATTCTGCCGTGACAAAGCAGACTGGTATCGCACCTGTGCAAAGGACATGGACTGTTGCTGCTGCTGCGGTAGAGGCTGAGGTTCGGGCGGAGGTCGAGGAGCATCTCTTCCATGGTTAAGCCAACCAAGCATACTCTTCTGCCCAACGCCTCTTTTCGTCGATCCCTTCTTTAGCCCTGGTTTTGAGCTGGCTGGTTGCGCTGCTGCTGCTGCTGCGGCTGCGGCATCTAGGGCAACTCTATGAGCTCCAGCGGTTGTGAACCCTGGTAAAGCAGAAACAGTGAAATCAGACGATTGTTCCATTGTTGTGGCATATTCTCTCTGCCAGGGAAGCTCATCTGTTTCATCGTATGAGGTGACCGGGTGCGCCGTACGCTGGCGCTTGGGTGCCCGGGAGTAATGTCGGCTAGTCTCCTCGTCGTATCTATCGACGTTCTTCGGATCAACAGGGTCGACAGGAAACCCGTCATCTTCAACTGAGAACATTGGTGGGAGTTTTCCGAATATTGCCTTCTCACCTGGGGCCTCTCGTCCCAAGATTTTAGCAACGCCCTCCACAACTGCTCGATCGAATGATGGCCCCTTCTTGGCGAAGACCTTGGATGCAAAGGGAGAGACAAACGGTGAGAGTTCAACCTTGCTGCTCATTCCTTGAGAACCGTAGAGTGGGCAGCTCAGGTACAATAGCGCTTGCGCTCGCGTCATTGCCACATAGAGGAGACGTCGTTCCTCATCTGTGTCTTCCGATCTTGAATGAGGTATTGACCCAGTATAGACGGAGGGCACGAAAACAACAGGCCACTCCAACCCTTTCGCTGCGTGAATGGTAGATATAGTGATCAGCGATTTCTGGTCCTTTGTGTCGCCTTTGTTCTGTGCGTCCGATGCCAATAATACGTTGGCCAAGAACCGGCCTAGCATATCATCCTCTCTCACTTGATCCATATTCTCGATTTCAGGAAGTGCTTCTTCTTCTGGTCCGCCAAAATCCCTCATAAAATCGCTAACCAGATTCACAAACTCCTGAACGTTGGCCCATCGCTGTTCATGTTCTTCTGTGTATTCTTCCTCCAAATACTTCTTGAAATCAAGATGGCCAATCAGTTGCTCTATCAAGTTGACCAGAGTGATAGGGCTGCTCTGAGTAATTTGATCGGCTTCTTGTCGTAAGCTCGAGATGGTCCGGATGAGTTCCGTATTGAGCTTTTGCTCCATCTTCGGTCTGATATTGGTGTTTGCTTTACGATTGCCTTTACAGTGCTTGAGAATCAAAGTCCAGAGGCTCATGTTGGTCTGCTCCGCCTCTTCAAGAAGAGATTTGATTGTCGCTTCTCCTATACCTCTCCTTGGCACATTGATGATCCTGGCCAGCGCATCGTTGTTGTCAGGCTGGCTCACTACACGGAGGTAATCTATCAAGACTTTAATTTCCTTTCGTTCATAGAATTTATGGCCTCCGATCATTCGATATGCGACACCGGCTTTCCCCAGAGCTGATTCGATGTGCCGAGAAAGCGCAGCTGATCTCAGAAGAATTGCGACATCTTCAAAATTGAGCATATCTCCAAACATCATGATAACTCGCTTGATCTCAGAGACGATCCATTCGCCTTCAGACGACGAACTCTTCAATGTTCTGAGAACCGGTCGCGCTCCCTTAGTGTGGACTGGCAGTAACACTTTCTGGTATCGCTTTTTGTCTTGTTGGATAACGTTGAGAGATACATCAAGGATGGATTGTGACGACCGATAGTTTTCTTCCAGGGAGATTTCATCTGTATCAGGATAATCTCTTAACAGCCGATAGAGGTTTCGAATCTCAGCCGAACGCCAGCCGTAGATACTTTGATCAGGATCGCCTACAATCGTAATTCGCTGGCGTGCTTGGGCGAATAACCTCATCAGCTCATATTGAATGCCGTTTGTATCCTGGTACTCGTCGATAAGGACAGTCTGGACGTTGGAAACGCAAGCTGGGTGATCTCTCAACAGTTCGACACATTTGACCAGAAGATCATCATAGTCCAGCAAATTTGACCTTTTTAGTTGAGCCTGATACTCTTCATAGCATGTCCTTAGCGCCGGGTTCTCCTTTTTGCCTTTCTGCGTTGGAGCCGTGGTGGCATTTGGTCCCTTTGCTTTCTCTTTACTGATCCATGACCTTGCATGTAGCGGCTCAATACCAAGTTCCATCCTCTTGCAGATTCGCTGGATGATCGCCCTCGAATCTCCATCGTCTGCAATCCCAAACTTCGAGTCTAGTCCGATGCGATTTCCGTATATAGACAAATATCTTCGGGCAATCGAGTGAAACGTTCCAAGCACAATCTTCTTTTCGCTTTCCTCGCCTAGAGCTTTTCCTATGCGCTCTTTCATTTCTCTGGCGGCTTTGACGGTAAAAGTTGCGACGATCACGTCGGCAGGTCGATAGCCAACTCTTTGAATCAGCCATACTACTCGTGAGGTAAGAGTATGAGTCTTTCCACTACCGGGACCGGCTAGAATTGCGACAGTCGAAGCGGACGAAGTAACAGCTCGGCGTTGCGCCTCGTTCAACGAGTGAAGAATCGCATCTTGTGTGGTCGATGTGGACATGCTGGGTACGTGGACGAATCCACGAATTGCTGTCGATTGGTCGAGAAGAATAGTATCATCGAAAATCCTATACCCATGCGAGATTTCTCGAATGGGATTACGTCGTGGTATTTCAGCCACCGGAGTCGCTGGTGATGTCTTCTTTTCAATCGAGGGGCTTTCGCGTTGGTGAGAAGCAGCGACGCGGTGTCATTTTCGCGATGTCACGTGCAATGTGACGCCTCTACGAGGATGTAGGGTGGGTAAAACCAAAACATCATGAAGTAGGTAATTGGATATTTTACGTTCTGACATTATGATGGACTTCAATCAAATACCTACCTTGTTCTTGTCTGACAGTTTACTCAGGATTCTTGTCTATCACTCATACATTTCCTCCTCACGATTCTGAAGAGAATATCGTACTCACGATGCTGGTCTTGCCCATAAATTCAATTTCTTTCCGAACCATGCCGAACTCCTCTATTGACTCTATCAATGGGCAAAAGCATTATGCCTGTGTGTCACATGCTCATGCTCATCCTTCAACTCTGTCAGATCTCGTTATCATCTTTCGTCACATCCCTTTTACGCTAAGGCTTCTCCATCACTATCACTGTCACGATATGCCACATCAGTCACCGCTAAGGAGTGACAAACAAAAGTCCAATGCTACGGTGATATCCCACCCTGATGAGAGTTTTTTCAGGCTAGAAACGATGCCGTGGGACACCGTTGGCATTGTTACCCAGAAAGTTTGAACACTTTGAAACATAACATTTCTATGGGTGCTGTGAAACATTGCAGTCTGTCTAACAGCCAGGGACGCATCTATGATCGCATACTGATATGAACCGCCCAATTCCCCTGCACAGATGCTCACCGCATAGCGCCTGTTTTATATCTGTAACAAACTCAACATGGTCCTGGATTATGATTGTCACGTCTCCATTCAACAATTACCAACCATATCACCAAAGTCACTTGTGCAGGGTAGCATGAAGCTATAGTCGTGCGATAGTAGTGCGACTTTACACAATAGGCGCCGTGACAGGTCTTTCTATTCGAGGGGATCGACGCCAACATCACTAGCAATGCCGAGCTACCTAGCATCACACAAAGATGAGCATCCCATTCGAAGACTTTGGCACATCACATGATGAGAGGAAGAGTGGGAAATTCCACATGGTTCAGGGCCCGACAGCCTGGATGATGCAGGCAACACACACAATTGGGCCTCAAAGTGCACCTCACTGCCTAGGCTGCATCGTCTAGGCCGTTAGTTGAGTGATTGAAGAGTATCGTCACCAATCGCTGGGTCAATGATCGTTGGCTTGACCCCGCAGATCCAGGAACGTGTGAGAGTCGGACAAGACCTCTCTTGTGATGGCGAAAAGCAAGGATCGCCCCGCCCCGCTTGGGACCCTTCAACGGCAGAAACGAGACAACCACAGAGAACTGAGAGAAGCTTAATAAAGCGAGACAATACTGCAGTGTATCCCGGCATCTAGGATTCTAGAGCCAGCGATAGGTTGTGTATGTGGGTATTGGTGGTTGGTGGTGATAGCTAATGGCCAATCAGACAATGGCGCACTATATCGCTCAGCGGTTAGCCATCCAACCACAGCTCGGAGATGGCCTCGTCACACCTGGGCCCTCACATATCGCCTGCAACCATTCTGTTGCCATCACCAAGGGTATCGAGCTATTCTCAGGCGTATTCTCATGCATTCGGCCGCTATTCGACGACCGCCAGTTGACTGGCGTTGTCTGCCCAGCGACTCAGCGTCCAGCCCTGGATAGCTCAGCGGCTAACGCAGAGTGATAGACGATCATGACCCAGCCCGCTATATACCCCGTTGAGACCGCAAGTTCCCTCTTCCGTGCATGATGTTCTTCTCTAGTGTTTCGTCTCATCGTGTTCAGGAGGTCACATCGCACAAGCTGGCTCCTCCATAAAGAATAAGTGTCTCGCCTCGACCTCGTTTCCTACGATGCTTCTCGAGGGTCCTCGCTACTCACTACAACTCGGTCTGCTTCTGCCTCTGTCACTCATTACAACAGCCCAGCCTGAACCTGTGCTGTCTTCAATACTCCAAGCCCGGGACACAGATAAGCCTTTACCAGGAGGACCAATTGACACAACCTATCTGCCAGCCCAGATTGGTGGTATAATCGGAGCATACGCTGTATCATTGGTGCTGGTCGCCATAACATTACTTGCCCTATCAAAGAAGCGGCGCGAACATATTGCAGCTGGAATTGACGAGGTCGACTTTGAAGTCCGGAAAGATATCGTCAGTCCCGACTTTCCTCCAACAGCTGTGCCTACATCTCTGAATATCATTACCGACGCCGAATTTGTCAAACCGAGCTTCCAGGACTCGCACGAAGGAAATCCATACATCTATCCATCGCCGGCTTCAAGTATCGGAGCCCCCGGAACTAATCCCTTTGTCGATCCCCGTGTTGTGGCAGTAGACAGACTCATGGCACAATCTCAGCTTGAAGACATGTACAAGCATGTCCTGGAGCATGAGGATGCAAAGAAACGAGGAGTTGTTTACGATGTTCCTCTTCCTCCCACTGTTCACCACCAACCACGCCCTTCAGCCTCGGCTTCCGTACTCTCTTTGAAATCTTCGATCTCCTCGCCATCAAAGAAGGAGAGGAGCAAGCCAGCAACACTCAACCTTTCTGCTTCTCGCGAGGAGAAGAGCCAGTCGAGAACCTCCTCATTTCTCTCAGCGCTACGATCACCAAAGAAGAAGCAGATGAAGGGAATGAGCATCTCATCGCCTCTCATGACCCCTCAATCGGGTGAATTTCCTCGCTATGAAGGACAGGAGATGAGCGCGATTCCTCCCCGGCATTATGCCCCGGCAGCTCCTCCTCCGGTCCCCACTAATCAGGTCCCGTATGGTTCACCGGCGCTCCCGCCCAAGACTCATGCGTCGCTGCCGACCCCGGATATCTCACCCGAGAGTGTTTTGAGCATCGATGAACGTATCGGAAGTCAACTTCCTTATCCTGGCCACGCCCGCACCGTATCGCATGTACCCAGCGAGCGTGATCCTGAGTCAGCAACTTCGGAACACTCTCAAGCACCACTGGTCGGCCTGCCATCGTCTCCCAAACCCGGCTCAAGGTTCCCATCTCTTCCCGCGTCACCTAAGCCTGGCCAGACGTTCCACCGTGCCAACGCACCTTCAGCTGTGCGAACCGGTGGTTCTCTGCCCTTGCGTGCCTACGAGCCTGCCATGGTTTCACCAAATACCATTGCGCAGACCACCAAGCAGACTGTGTTCGAGAGGAAAGGACCACTATCACCAAGCGGAGCAATGACTCCGTATACAGCTGGTGCAGTGCCCTATTCGCCTTATCAGCCCTTCACGCCATGCATGCCTGTGACACCTTCGCTTGTAACCAAGGAGGATCGGAAGAGAATGAAACGCATGGTACCCAAGACACCGACGCTGGAGATGGTTCAGAGTTCGGACGACGTTTGGTAAACGAAATGGTTGGAGTTCATGATTATTTATCGGGGTCTACATTGCACTATTTCCTTTGGTGTCGTTGATATCAAGGCACAGGGGTCTTCTTGGTTGGGGTTTACAGTATTTGGTTAGAGCCGGCCCATGGGCTTGCGGGGATTTAGTAACGGCCGCAAGGACCAGAACATTACTATTTGCATAAAATATTCACCTTGTATATCATTTATTTCTGCCATGTCGATATAGTTTATGAGTTAACGTTGTTTTCGAATGTGTAACGTCACACAACAGATGCGGTGTTTTCCATCTAATGTTCCCCAGGCGCTAATATCTAGTATCAACTCTACGATCTCCAGATCTTGAATCGCCAATCGGAGCAATTGAGGAGATGCATGTGATGATACTTAAAACACAACAAGCGTTAAAACTAGAGGGTGACGCATGGTTGATCGTTTGATCACCGGGATGGATTGGGGATAGTTAGGAGGAGGATATGATATTGAGATCGCGATCATTTGGTGGCGGCGGGGACCATCTGGGAAGCGACCAGCGCGAGGACGGATAGTGGCAGAGAGCTGAAAGCTGAGCTATGAGACATGCAAGAATAGCCCGCGTTGTGAAACCCGAACTGATTTTCTGTTGAACACGGATTGGCAGGGCGCCAATAGTTCGGTATTTGTATGTAGCTATCCGTCGCACAATACATTGTGAGGGTTGCACCAGACGGGACATGGCAGATTCGAGGGATTGATCTCCAGGCTAATTCGGATTGTTCACAATAAACTCGTCTTGGGGGCCGTTATAAAGTCATTTAATTGGATACGCGATACTCAAATACTTCCGAGTAACCGTCGCTTGGGTCTGGCCTTTGCCGGCTGGAATGTAATAATTGAGTTCCTGTGAACCATGGGACGTGAGACTGAGACTCGCGTGGCTAACCCGAGACAACTCAAGTAGCACCACGGTTTATGTTTTGTCTTTCAACAGTGTATTTTAGGGGGAGATTTTGGCAAAAGTGACTGAGATTTCAGCTGTTACGACTTGATTACGAGGGTGATCTCTGCTCCTTGAGCCGAGTTCTTCAACACAATTGAACTTAAGAGCCTCCCATTCCGATTTGATCAATCAATCAAGGCTAGCTTGTGCTTGTGCTTGACGGGTTACTAGATTTGTGATTGTGTGCACAGTGCAGAATGCGCCTTAGATCCGAATGCGAGAGGGGTTAACCTCTAACTAAAGTGGACCGTATTCCTCAGATCGCCAATACTGTACGGTCCAAGCCGTAACGCCCCCTCGCTTGGAGACTCATCCCGCGCCAGTTGCTGGGCTTGGTGAGTACGCCACTAAAAGTCGTCAACGTCCTGCACTGTATTTAGAGTACCTACCTAAACACTCAATTACTAGTGGATCCCCTGAACTCATCACTCCAGTCTTTCTACAAAAGACGAGCTTGGCCAAGCGCGTACTTGACTAGGCGTCACTGGGCTGATATCCGGGTTCCATCGTACGATTTTCTGCCCTCTTCTCAAACTGAATTCCTTGCACCCATCGCTCGCCTCCGAATCATCACCCAAATCGCTTATTCTCCCATCGCCAATTTCACCTGCTGCTCGTTGCCAGTCGAACCATAATCGCGAGACTGCGCTGCTTTTCCCTTGTTGTAGAACCCCTGTACTGCCCTTTCTCACCCGTCAACCGTTCGGCAAGACCCGTTGGATCATTCGATCAGAGTCTCATTCAGACAACCATCGATTCATTCTGTGGTTGCAGCACGCCCTCACCACCGAACGGCTCTGTCTTATCCACCGATTGATCGCCTTAGCAGAGGCTATAGGCCTGTCGACTATCGCAGGCTGACCCTCAGCACAGCCTGTAGCTGTAGCTGGAGCTGGAGCCACAGCCAGTAGCTGAGGTTATCACGGCCAAGTCCACTCTTCGGCCGAGAGACTCAATTGAATAGGCCACGCCGGGAATAGAGGCCAATTCAAGCCAACTGGGCAGAAAACATCGATCCTTGCTCTTAGTATCGTCGGCCAAAGGCCCTCGTCTTCCCGAAAAGGCCTCGCTCGACCACGGCGACTCCTTCGGGGTCACCCAAGCATTGGGTCTCTCGATCAGGCCATCACAACTGCATTGCATGGTGCTGGCCTATCCCCATCATGCCCGGCTCCCACTTCTCCGACATGGCCGACCCTGATTCTACCAACAGCCTTTATGGCCTTCAAGATCCGAATCTAGGTGGTTTCGTTGATGAAGGCTCGGTCGTGAAATCTGACCCCTCCTCAACCTCCCTGCCCAACGATTCCTCCCGTCCCCAGACCCAGCAACAATACTACGACGCTGCATGGCAATTCACCGGCACGCCCCCTTACGACTCGTACGACCCCTCTAGCAGCACCGCACCTCCTGCTCAAACTAGCTATCAACCTTCTCCTTGGAGTCTTGCTTTCGGTCAGGATCAGCAGAACCTTCAACAGCTTCCCATCTCTACCGGCATCGACGGCCTTCCGGCAACCACTCTCAGCCCCGAATCAATCTACGCCGCTTCAAATCCTTCCCTACGACAGGCTAGTTTCAGCGACAACACCGGACTTCAGCCAGCCCTTATCAGCCATCTGACTCCTGCTCTGCAGGAGAAGCTGCGCAACATCGCCATGCCGCCACATCTCCAATACCACTCCCCGAAGAGCGCCTCTAGCCCGGACTCAGCAAATGGCGAACTCAGAAGGGGTGTTTTTTCGTCGCCGGATCCCGCAGACGGATCTTCGAAAGCATCGCGAAAGCGCAAGTCTTCCGCCGACCCTGAGGATGAAGACGAAGAGGAAGAAGATGGCGATCAACCAGTGAAGAAGACCGCCCATAATATGATTGAGAAGCGATATCGAACCAATCTGAATGACAAGATCGCCGCTTTGAGAGATAGCGTTCCCAGTCTTCGCATCATGTCGAAGAGCGCGCGAGGTGAAGACACGACTGAAGATCGCGAGGAACTCCATGGTTTGACCCCAGCTCATAAACTGAACAAGGCTACAGTACGCCGCACTCTTAATAGCGATATAACTCACGCTAATCACTGGATAGGTCTTGAGCAAGGCGACTGAATACATCCGACATCTCGAGAAGCGTAACAATCGGCTACTCGACGAAAATGGTGCTATGCAAGCCCGAATTGCCGCCTTCGAAAAGCTTTTCATGGCCGGGGCGATGAATGGCGCCATCAGCCCTCTTCAGCAACCACCTACGCCAATCCAATATGCACAAGATACACAGCAGTTTGTCGGGGGCCCGTCGCAGGACGGCAACGCGCAACCAGGAGGAATGATTCAAGTTCCCGATGATATGAAGAGAATCATTACGCAACAAATGGCTTCTGGTCAACCATATCCTGTACCCCAACAACAGTTCCGCGGTGGAAATCCCGCCCTTGTTCGACAGCAGCAGCTTCAACAGCAACAGCAAATGCAGCAAGGTCGGTGGAACAATGCCGGCCCTTACTTTGGGAAATTGATGGTCGGCTCACTTGCTGGTCTCATGATTCTGGAGGCGATGCGTGAGGACGAAGTCAGCAATGAGAAGCCCGACGGTCGTGGCCTGTTCGCCATGCCTATTCAGCTTCTGAAGAGTGCGGCGAGCGGCCTTGACTTGACCATCGGAGGCTATCATCTACATGCTTCACTCCGAATCATTCTCCTACTTGGAATATTCCTTTGGGTGTTTGTTCCTTCACTATTCACACAAGCTCCACAAAGGTCGAAGAAACCACAAGTCGGGGTCCTTCGAGCAGCGCCATCGCTCGCTTCACCAATTCATGTCCGCCGACAAGCTTGGCTTACCGCTATCCAGACCGTATGGGTCCCTCGTCACAATTTCCTCCTCGAGGCGGCAGCTCTCATCTTGAAGACTCTCAAGCTCAGCCTCCGAAATGCAATTGGAGTTCATGGTTATCAAGCAATCACCGGCTTGACTCAGGAGCAGGAAACCGCTCGTGTCCAGGCCTGGAGCATTGCCCTCGACTCGCAGTTGGCTGGCGGCGATGTTGAGATCAACAAGAGCCGCCTTATTCTCACACTCCTCGCTTCCGGCACTCTCCCCGACACTCCCGCTAGGCTCATGCTCAAAGCACTCCATATTCGCGTTCTTCTCTGGGACTTGGGCCAGAACCGACTTCAACTTGGGGCGATCAACACCATCGCTGCCAAACTTGCTCGTAGCAAGTGGAACGAGGCCCGTCAGCTGAATCGTCTCCTTACTCAACTTCACCGCGAGTCCTCCGAGCAGCATGACGACGATTTGCCCGAACATCTCGCTCTGTTAGTTGAACAAGAATGCGATGAAGTGCTCAACGATGATGTTATTCAGCGAGCACACAACCTGGCTTTCAATACCGATACTGATTACAATGTTGTGACCCCTATGGATGGCATGGATTCTGTTGTTGACGATACCGCTATTGGATCGCCCCTTGATGCTGTTGCTGCCTGGTGGTCGACCCAATTCCTTCACCGAACTTTGGTCGCCACATTGGAAAAGGACGAAGAAACGCTCAGCACCAAGGTAGAAGATATCGAACTCACCATCAAAGCTGCACCTTTGGGGTCGACCGCACAGGCTCGGGCTATTGTGGCACGAGCAGTTCTCGTTGATAAGGCACGCGGCGCTAACATCGCCTCTGCCTTGCAATCAATGGGCAACGAAAAGGTTGATGCTCTCCTGAGCTCTTCCATTTGTGTCGTTGACTCAAGCTTCCAGGCTTCTACTCCCGATCTCCGACTTGCCCTTCGATGCGCCATGGCCATCGCTCACCTCCGACGCGTCGAATGTACTCCTGGGAGTACCCACCAAGGACTCCGTATGATTGAGTCAATCATGACCCGTGGCAACGCCCCGCAGATGTCTCTCATCGGATGCACGGCAACCCTCAAGCTGATGGAAGAGCTCTACGAGCACAAAGCAGCAGCTGAGACCTTCCAGGCGTCTCTTGAGCGACTCTCTGGTGGTCTTCGTCTATGGATGGGCGGATCTCCCGGGGAGAAGTGTGGCGTTGCTTCTGATGTACGAGAGAAGGTCGTTAGCCGGTGCCTGGCCATCAACAAGAGCATGGTGGGAATTGATTCGGATACCGGCTACGGAAGCCTCGATGAATGTGAAGACGATGGATGTTAGACGACCAGGAGCAATTTTTCCCTTTTTATTTTTCGTTTTTTAAGCAACGTACACACCGATACACTTTTCCGCCACTCTACTTTGATCACCTCTTCACGATCTATTCTGCTTGTTGCTCTTCCGAGATGACTATCTGTACGAAAACGGTTATTAGATTGGTGGGAAATCGCGGTGCTTATTATTCACGGAGTTTTAACTTGGTAACGGGTAAAAGGACAACCAGACAATACATGGCGAAGGACATATTATTTTTTAACGGACCCTCTGATGGACTTAGCATAGCGGAAGTGTGTTGAGGTGTCTCGACAAACAAAGATATTTTCCCTTATTCTCATTCAAAGTACATTATTATGGCTTAATTCCTTGCCATCGTGCGTGGTTGATATTTGCTGCTGAGTGGCATGGTGAGCAGTCAGAGTCAACCTTGACTCGGATTGAGAGCAGTCCTACAAACGAGAGTTTCGAAGACACAGATGATCTCGAGCGACCTGATGACGCTGAGCTGAGCCTTACATTCAAGGGTAAGTGCACTATGAAGACCCCAGCGATATTACCTGCAGGAAGACGAAGAATGCTTATCGCCGGTCCAACTGTGAGTATTTTGACGGTGCTACAACAGTAGGCATCCTATGATGAACATTCGGAGGCCCTATCCAGCACGGCGACGCCGAGCAATTTGCCAAGTCTCCTAATGCTCTGATATTGGTTGAATTTGAATGACTGGGTAATACCAACCAAGAGCATGAATATTGACTTGGTGATCGAAATGCCCGACAAGTACTGGATAAGCTTGATGCTAATTCAAGTGCTTAAATGATTTGAGAAACCTTGTCAGAAATTACCAAACTATTTTTATTTTTATAGAAAAGCCGGCAAGTGTCTTTAGAAGAGATTCAATCATTTGATTTACCGAATTCACATGTTTCTACTGACACCCAAGAACAAGAATAGTTTTTCTGAGATCCTCGCAATGTCTTCTGCATAATGTTCATCGCTAGGGCACCAGGGCGTGCGTGACATTCGAGTACAGGGAAATTTTAGACGGTTCTACAATATATTGTGACCAGGTCGAAGGCCCTTTGCCGAAAGAGCAACTTGGCTTTCTGATTGGGATGAAGTGTTACGTTGGTACTGGCGACCTCACTCTCAACACCAAGAAGTCTTCCCTCATAGACCCGATGCAAGAGCTGGGAGATAGCGTGAGAGAACCATCCAAGTGTAGAATAATGAGGCATGAACTAAGATCTAGCAAAGCTTGTAACGGATATTATTCAAGGCGGCATGTACTCCATTCGCTAATCATAAATTTCCTGATAGATTCGTGATAACGCAACCACTGGGTTCCCTTATTTATACTATGTTTGAAAACTGCCGTTTGTCAGTAGCTGCTGTAGCTTTAGAAGTGAGGAATACCTACGTTCTCTGGGGAGTTGGTGATTTCCTCGAACTCTTGGAGTGTCTCAAAGCCCATCGATGTGAGCGACTCAGAACCATCATCCACAACCTGGTTTGTTAGCGATATTGAGAGGTTGGGGAGGATGGCTGACTTACCCAACCAAGAACCACTTTTGTAGCTTTGTGACTCCTGGCCTGACGAATGCCCATGAGCGTCAAACCTTGCAAGGCGAGAGTTGATTGTGGTCCAAGAGGCACAACTGGGGCAATGATGCCACCGACGTCCTCAGAGCGTGACACCAATGAAGGAATATGAGTTTCCAATGGACTGCGCTGCTTGCAAACAATGATGGTACCCAACAAGGTACCTGCCGCGTCCTTGGCCCGGACAATCCCACTTGACTTCGATTCTGACAGCGCATGACGGTACAGCTCTAATACCTCGGGATTTGCGTTGTTACGGACATGGTTGAGAACACCATCCGCATTGTCCAAATCGTGAATAAGGTCAAAGCTAATACCAGCTCTTTGAATGCTCTGAGGCAAACCTTCTGGGGCAGACCAGCCTGCCACATCCTGTAAAATCATGTTTGATACGCGTCGTGGAAACTGGAAATCCCAGCCACTGTTCGCAAACCACTCTTTGATTGTGTTGACCTCAACATCATTGGGAATGCCTAGGAAAACCCCCGGAAACGCCGAACCTATCTGGACTTGCTTAATTCCTCGTCGCTGCATGAGACTTCTGAGCGCCCGTCGATGG
Organism: Fusarium gaditjirri; assembly: GCA_013266175.1. Classification (NCBI taxonomy): domain Eukaryota; kingdom Fungi; phylum Ascomycota; class Sordariomycetes; order Hypocreales; family Nectriaceae; genus Fusarium; species Fusarium gaditjirri. The sequence goes on along the minus strand of JABFAI010000036.1, from coordinate 105,125 downwards.
AGCGACCTTCCAATCGATACATCCCGTTTGGTGGGCTCGACAAAGACACCCCCAAGGATACCAACGCCGTGAACAAAGTAAGTAGCAGCAAAGCCGTACAAAGCGTTAGTGCTACTATTTCTAACCACAAAATGTGATTCGGCAATATTGGCATTGTTGAGCTGAAAGGAAGCAGCAGTTGTTGTGCGTAAAAACTGCAGGTCTGGTGCGCTTGCTCGGTGAACAGCTCGAAGTAGGTCGTTCAAAGCAGATGCGTCACGTTTCGCACTGTATTCTTCTACTAGCCAGTGCTGCCTGGACTTGAGAACCTTCTTGCTCTTGCGCAATGTACCGGGGAGCGTCCCAAGGGGTGCAATTTCTCCAACTAGTGTCCTTGCAAGAGCATGGAGAGCGTTTTCGGTGAAGTCAAAGGTGCAGAGGTATGTGCCAATGGATTTATCCATTGCAAAATCATACGGAGAGCTGACTGCCACTACAATCAGTTGCTTTTTTTGACCCCTGGTTCGAAGCATAGAGCACATCATATCAACGTGCTTAGTGAAGCCAGCTTGGTAAAGGTTTCGATTGGCATCAGCCGTGACAATAATGATACAAGATGCTCTGTGGATCAGGTTTTCGTGAACTAAATCTGGTCAGAATGAACTTCATCTACCGAAGAATAAGAGTATTACCTGGGCGAACTCCATTAGCCGTATAGCTTGTGTGAAGTAACTTTTCATTACGAGCTCGAGCGAGAGATTTGCCGAATTCTCGGAAGACACCCTCTCCGCTTAATATCGCGCTTCGGTCACGACCATTATGCGCCCACATCTCATGTTGTCCTTCTGCTTGATTCTGGCTGTCTTTGGCGGCTAGTAACTTTTTGGTGAGTGAAGATGCAGGCAGCGGCTTGACTAAGGGGGTCAACAAGAGGAGCTCCTCTCCAGGATGCATTGAGGCTGTGAGTGGGATAAGTTTTTCCTTATCTCGAATGATTGTGATGGAGTCATCGTAAGCTTGGATTGATAGAGCAAGATGAGATGGATGGAGTTGAGAAAGCAAAGAAATGCCCGGAGGGTTCAACGCCTTCTCCCAAGAGGTACAGGTCGATTTCAGGTTCAGTACCCTTCTCAGAGAGGTAAAAATTCGCTCCTTCGTCACAATGCCATTTTCATAACCGAGCTTCAGGCCTTTGATAGCTTCAAGTTGGACATCATAGGCACGGCAGAGGAGGACAAGGTCACAGCCTGCTTCGACCGCCATGATAACACCATTTTGGACACCAAGTTCATGACTGAGAGCCTCCATCTCCAAGCACTCTGAGATTGCGACTCCGTTGAATCCAAGCTCATCGCGTAGGAGCTCATCGACAACTTGATCGGATAGACAAGCATGACTCACATTCATGGACGGGTTGGATATGCCACAGCCTCCGATGAACATAGCATCTAATTTTCCCGATGCAACGGCATTTCGGAATGGAACCAGAGCGCTGATGCTGAGTTCCTCTAGTGTTTGGGTGATAATGGGCACATCTAGGTTTGAGCCCAGAAAGTTCAGGTTTCCGTACGATGGGAAATGCTTTCCACATGAAGCAATTCCAGCATCTCGAATTCCTCGCAGAGCCGCCAGGCCATATTGTGACACTTCTTGGGGGTCGTCTCCGGTAGCACGCACTCCCAAAGGCTGGTAGCGAGCATTATTCAATACATCAAGGACGGGTCCTAGCATGAGGTTGACACCACATGCAGAGATCTCAGTAGCAGTAGCCTTTGTCACTTCATACGCGAGGTCAGCTCGACCAGTAGCTGCAACGCCCATGGCACTGGGAAATTGGCATACGTAGTCTTCGTCGAAAAGACTGTTGACTCCTCCATTCTCCTGATCAAGGGCGATGAGAAGAGGTTGTAAATGGCCAGCATTTTTAGCAATGGTCTGCAATTCCTGGACCAGCTCTGCTGTCTGCTGAGCAGCTTGATAATGTTAGAGTAATGAAGCAAGACATGTATGTGTCTGGAAGGAGAGCTCACATTTAAGGTTCTTGGCTGTAAGTATAATGGAACCAAGGTGATGTTCCTCAATGAGGCTCCTGATCTGGGGGGTAACTTCAGTGCCATCCCAGCCCATAATCAGGATCTGCCCAATGGCACTACCGAACAGCCAGTTAGCATCATGATGCCGAGTGAGTGAGTAAGTGAAGGAATAAAATTCTCCGAGATTCGGAGCCGAAGAGTGGAGAGACGGCCCTTGATATCCTGCGCCGTCCGGGAGACGCGACTCGACAGGACCAACAGGAAGTGAGGTGAGGTGAGTGGGTACGTACCGGTCGAGATCTTGCCATGCTGGATCCAGGTCACTATTGTCTGTATGTGCCATGATGGTTAGGCGGCGTCGATGCCTCGTCACATGGTACTTTGATCTCTTCTGCTGTGGTTCTGGCTCACCCCTTGATGGCCCCGCGTGCTTGAGGTAACGATGAGATGCATTGACACTGCGGTAGCCTTCTCGAGAGGATGAGCTAGACGCTGACCCAGCAGGAGGAGGGGCCATTGGAGTGGAGGTGGAATGTTGCCGACCGCCTAAACTTCGGCTGATGTGATTGGTGTATATTGATTGGCCAGTCGTGGAAAGAACCAGCTGTTGCGCGATAGGGAAGTGGGGTCTTCCTGTTGGTTGGCTGTTTCTTATGGCAGGCGATTTGATGCTTTGCGCCCCATGAGTTAACGTTACATGGAACAACAGCAACAAATGGTCGGCGACAAAGAGGCCGGTTTCACGTTGTGTTGAGACGTGAGAGATTGACCCAGGTAAGGTTGAACATTACTTCTGAGGCAAAAATGGACGGATGGCATGGTCTTTGTATTCCACTGCACCCTGGTCTCTGGCTGTCAATATGCACAGCAACATAGCAAAAGGGAACCATACCATGTTCAAAAATCTCCACACAGTCTCACTATCACGGCTTCAATGATGGCACCGTCTGCTTGCGACCAGATGGCACGGTCACTGAATCGTAATGACGAAATGACTTTCCCCGTGCTATCTGGGGAAAAAAACGTGTCCGTTGTCGGCGGCTTGATAGGGCTTTAGATTTCCGAGTGTGAACTCTCTGGAAAGTACTAGTATACTGCGACTCGCCTTTCATTTCTTATCATTCATTGTCCTAAGGGACTTTCAACTCAAGATAGAGAGCATCAAAGCCACTCACTTTAAGATATCTAATTCTTCATCACAGACTATCCAACCCATCTTCAATATGCCTATCGCCGTCTCGCCGACCCTACCCAAGAATGGCCTCACTAAGTTCACCAACTGTCGGTTGCTGAAAGGTAACGACTTGGTTTGGGAGGACCTTTGGGTCAGCTCCATTACTGGCAAGATCATTGATAGCCAGGCTTCATTCTATGGCGGCCGCAACATGCCTGACAATACTCTTGATCTTGGTGGACGCATCATTGCACCAGGTCTGATCGAGTGCCAGCTCAACGGTGCTTTTGGTTTCAACTTCTCAACCTTGCTGGATGACATGTCCGAATATGGCAAAAACATTGAAAAGATCAATCGGCTACTGGTCAAGACAGGGGTCACATCATACATCCCAACCATCACCAGTCAACGGCCTGAATTATACCAAAAGGTACGCCTTCCTCTTTGGTGGGGTAATCGTACATGAAGCTAACGCCTGCCAGGCCCTCCCGTATCTCGGCCCGTCTGGGGAACTGCGGATCCCGGCTCACGGCGCCGAGTCACTCGGTGCTCATTGCGAGGGTCCATTCTTGAGTCCCACCAAGAATGGAGTTCACAATGTCGATGTCCTCACACAAGCTGAATCGATAGAGGACATTGAGCAATGCTATGGTCGTGAGAATATGACCCCTCGCTCCGATGGCTCGCCAATACCGATCAAGATGATCACAGCAGCGCCGGAACGCGGGCAGATGATGAACCTTATCCCGGAGATCACATCAAGAGGAATCATCTATTCCGTTGGCCACACCGAGGCAACATACGAAGAGACATCGCAAGCTGTCAGTAAGGGTGCTACAATGATTACACACCTCTTCAATGCCATGCGCCCATTGCATCACAGAAACCCAGGTGTCTTTGGAGTTTTGGGCAAGGCTGAGAGTCTGCCACGACCTTATTTTGGCATCATATCAGATGGCATTCATTTGCATCCTACGACTATCAAAATCGCCTACAGCGCTCATCCTGATGGCTTTATCCTGGTCACGGATGCTATGCATCTTGTTGGACTCCCGGATGGAGCTTATCCGTGGACAAACGGAGAATACACATGCAACATTGTCAAGCAAGGTTCTAAATTGCTCCTTGAGAACTCTGACACGATTGCTGGGAGGTACGTACTGATCTACCCTATGGAGCCTTGTATCTGACTTTCGTCAGCTCAATCACTCTCCTCGAGTGTGTCAATAATTTCAGACAGTGGACTGGGGCTAGTATTTCCCAGGCCCTTGGAGCGGTCACATCAACACCCGCGGCCATGCTTGGCTTACAGGGAGTCAAGGGTTCACTAGAATCGGGGGCTGACGCAGATCTGGTGATTTTGTCAGACGGATACGAAAGCCAGGGCGAAGTCAGGGGAACGAATGAAGTTCTTGTGCTGGACGAAGTGTGGAAGTTTGGTGAGAGGGTGTCTGACTCGGCCAAGGAGAGCAAGTTGATGTGAAAGTTTGGTTGGCTTGGCGTTGCTGTTGGTTCCCGTCCTCATGATAAGAATAGGTATGCTGCATGAAACAGAAACTAGATTTAAAAGAGCATTATTATTAGAACGGCAAAGACCCAGGGAGGATTAGCTGGAAGAATTAGGCATTGAGAAAGCATTAATAAAAAAAGATTACTGCAAACACTGTAAACGTTGTGCTTCATTTTAATTGACTCTGAAGGATAATACAAACCTCCTGGAAGATGCCGAAATGGGCACCTGCAAACAACGCTAAGAACAACTCTTTAAAGTTTTTTCTTATAGCGCTCCCTTTTAGCAGATGACAATGCCCGCGGGGTCTCGAGTCTTCACATGAAGCTCTGTCTTGGCCAATTGTTGAAGCGAATGCCAATCAACTTTCAGTGCCCATCGCTGGGAACAGTAAAGGTCAGCCAGCCCAGTGGGTCTCTCCACAAACCTACAGTAGCCGGAGCCCGTAGAGTTAGCTGGAGGTCGGCAGCCCAGGTGGTCCTCCACACTCTCTCCGTCTCCGCCTCCACCTCTCCTCATACTACCTGACTATCTCTACCTCGCTCTGCTCGACCTTCAACCTGCCTTATCTACCCTTTCGGCTCGGTTTGCTCGTCGCTCCAAACACTCGGCGCTCTACTGGGAGAACAACCCGTCATCGCCGGTGTCGCCAGCTATTTCTTATCCCTTTGCATCGTTGCACATACTTACGCGACCACGTTGTGTCGCTATCTCCCCCGCCGCGCCAATGAGACTTTGACGGCTCTTCTCAACTGAACAATGCCATGTCAACCTACAACTCAATGCCGGGGCTGCCAACTGGCGCCTCTTCCAGCGAAGCGATGGCGATGAACTTCGGATCTGCCCACTCTCAGAGTATGAATATGGACGTGTTCGACCAGGATATGACATTTGATGAATCACTTCTGTAAGCACTGCAGCACACTTGCAACGCGCGCGCAACTCTAGGCTTGGGAGCTAGCCAAGCTAACATCTACAGTGACGGGGCTGCACTGCAGACTCTACCTTTCGGCACCTCGTACGACTTGGATGCCTTTTCCTCGACCTTTGAAGACCCCTTCTCATACTCGACTCGACAACAATTCGATCCTCCACCGAATCAAGATGCCCTGCACGAGGAATCATCTCCCCAGGAGCCCGATAATAAGCTTCTCGGGTTCTCTGCTCCTATTTCCAACGCTACCATTGTCAACGAGAACAACCAATTTGTTGAAGCCGGCATGACGGCTGAATTGTACGGCATGTTCTTCGTTGCCGAGGATGTCTTCGGAGGAGAATCAACCGGACGCCCGCTGGAATTGACGTGTTATCGCCGCAACCTCTGGCAGTGCTCGGGGCAGATCACTCTCCCGCGGGGAATCAGGAATATCGTGAATGAGCAAGGGCAACACGTTCAAATATTCGAGTTAGTAGCGACTATTGCAGCCATCGAATCCATCGAAGGAAAGGTTACAGAAATAATATCGATCCCCTGGAAGAATGCCAATCCCCAGGGAGGTGATGACTCAAAAGGCGTTTCGGCACCGCCTACTATCACACTGGATATTACGACAGGCCAGGAGATCGACGCACATCGTGTTTCTCTGCCTATATCCTGGAAACGACTTCAGTTCAAGCATGCTACTGCCAACAACGGCAGAAGAAAGGGTTTGCAACAGCACTACGTGGTCCAGATCACCCTGCTGGGAAAGACACAGGCAGGTGAACTCATAAAAATATCGGAGATCAAATCTGGCCCAGTCATAGTTCGTGGCCGGAGTCCTAGAAACTTCGACAGCAGAAAAGACGTTCCTCTTACAGGCGACAAGAGATTTGAGAGGAGAAGCACATCAACGTCGAATGTGGATCACCCAACGCTTAAACTTGAACGGGAGAACTCGACGAACTTCACGCAAAGATTCCCTGCTGCTGGAAATCTCCAGGTAAGACACAAATCAGTCAATCTACATAAAGGACAGAACTGACGAATAAGCAGCCGAACGACTGGGCAACACCTGGGTCAATGACCCATCCACTACCCAGTCCTCAACCCGTTGCAAGTCCACATCCTGCAAAACGAGTCGCCTTATCGCCAACCATGACTAGACCCCCCATACCAGCTTGGTCTAGGGATCCAAACAACTCTGCTAGAGCAGCAAATTCCCACAATAACAAAAATCCAATCCCACGTCAGAATGCCTCTCTGCCGATCAATCTATCGCTATCAGAAGACGAGAGAAGTCCGAACCGCTCCAGTGCCGAGCTGCACAGTCCCAGTTCTGGCAAAGGCTACACCACCGCAGGGGCGAACAGGGAAAACAGTCCTGCAGATGAGGGGGCCGATCCCTTGTACGAATACTTTCCACTGACTGTGGATGATTGGTACGTTACCACTTTGTTGGATCTCTCCACTTTCGCGTCACTAACCTCCACCAGGATGCCGCCTGTCGATGCTGTTTATCGGCCTCACGTGGTCCATCACACTATCATGCCGCCCGAGATGAAAGCACAACAGCTCAAGAGCAAGGCCAAGCGGTACTTTGCCTCTGACTGAAACACAACGGGTGGTTGAAACTGATGAGTTACGAATTGTTGGAAAAGCCGATTCCTGTATATTATATATCTAAGCTTTTGTACGGGCAATCTGGTAAGGGAGAGTCTGTTTGGGATTATAGCACATTGCGAGCAAGTATATACACATTAGGTGGACGGTTACTCATCATTGAGGGCATGAGATGGTTTGCATCGATACCCGAGAATTTTAATGCGATAATTGGTCATTGCAAAGTCCCGTATTACAAAACACAGCATATGTTGTTGAATCATGCCCATGTTGCTTGAGAGTCAATCTATGCATGAACTGAATTCCCAAGTTACGAGGGGCAATGGATTGTATTGAACACCTGTGTATCTTCCAGTCGTCCTAGATGACAATAGATTTTCAAGAAATGACAATTTCCCCTCAAACGCCTCCGCGCCAAAAGGCGATACACGCAGCACCCATAAACTCCAACACACACCTATCTAAAAGCCACCAGTGGTATTTGTGTTCTATCTCTAACCTGATTTAAACGCCTGAATCGAATACGGGGCTAAAGTTGCTATTGTTGTAGTCATACTGATAGAGTCTGATGATTTTGTTCCTGAACCAACCCGTAGCGACTGACCAAGACCTTCCTGGTCTCTATTTTTGTTCTACTCTTCCTATCCCAATATGTCCACCTGTCACGTTTAGTGCGCACCGACGGTGTTCACTTTCTTCTGTAGTTCAGGGTTGGGTGTCAACCTGCGGTTAAGATCTGGCTCAGGAATACGCGAGGCCATACGGTCGGGAACTAGGTCTGGCGACGGCGATCGAATTGTCTTAATGTTTGCGGTCATTGGTTGAAGCAAGTTCGCGACAGGAGCGTCTGGAGACATGGCGACGGCGCTATCGATCATCTCAACTTTCGTCTTAGGAACGTCGGTCTGAACTTCGAGATTGGGCGTAAGTCTTCGGTTCAGGTTCGGTTCTGGAATACGCGATGCCATTCGGTCGGGGAACAAGTCAGGCGAAGGGGTTCTCATAGAGTAGTCACCCGCAGGTGTCGCTCGCAAGAGGTGTGAAGCAATCGGCTCCGGAGCGATAATCGCCGGACTCTGAGCTCTCCGAATTTTGGTTTCGGGGATAGCAACATTGCCAGTTCGTACTTTGGAGGGAAGAATCTGCTCGAATCCCTGCTCGCGAGCAACTTTCTCGATGCTCTTGAAGTACTGTGGTTCATGTTAGCGGGGACTTATTTTGGGAGGAAATTTGCTTACCTTGACTGTCTTGACCTGAAGTTCCAATGTGGCGTCCTCGTCGACGACAATCATGGGATGAGGGTGGAGTTGAAGGCATGATAGTGACCACATGTGGTTGACGCCTTGTTCGACGCATTTTTGCAATGCAAGTGCCTTGCGGGCTCCCAGGATAATGACAACAACCTCTCTTGCTTCGAGGACAGTTTGGACGCCCACAGTCAATGCCATTCTTGGCACCCGACTTACATCGTTGTCAAAGAAGCGCGAGTTGGAAAGAATGGTGTCATATGCTAAAGTCTTGACTCGGGTACGACTGGCAAGGCTAGACCCGGGTTCGTTGAAAGCGATGTGCCCGTCTTCACCAATACCGGCCAAGAAGAGATCAATACCACCAACTGCCTTGATAGCTTCCTCGTATGCATCACATTCGGCTTCCGGGCTGGCAGCGTTGCCATTAAGTATGTGGACGTTGGAAGGATGAATGTTGACATGAGAGAAGAAGTGCTTCCACATGAAGGAGTGGTAGGAGTTTGGGTCGTCTCGAGGAAGACCGACGTACTCGTCCATGTTGAAGGTGACTACATTCTCGAACGAGACCTGCTATGGTTAGATACTGCTCTAGGATGGGATGGTCCAACATACTTCGCCAGCCTTGTACTTGCGTACTAGCATGTCATACACTCCGATCGGGCTAGAGCCTGTAGGGAGGCCGAGGATAAAGGGATGCTCGGGTGTGGGTTGGAAGGCATTGATGCGCTCCACGACGTAATTGGCGACATACTTGCATGCCTCAGTCTCGTCGTCACGGATGATGAGCCGCATGACGTGGTTGCGTTGTTGGTAGTGGGTGATGTTAAGAGTATTGGGTTTAGAAATGAAGTTATCAAGTAATGGAATTTTGGTAGGAGTTCTGGAGTGTGTTGGGGTTTGAAGAAATATGATTACACTTTCGAGGACTCAGTTGCTTATGAGGAGAACTTATCAAAGGCGTACAAGTCACTATCAAGAGAGAGTCACTTGCCATCCATGGGACCCGGTTGCATCATGATAGAAGCCACTAGATAAGGACGCCACTTTCCTTTCCGCTTTCCCACTGCCATTCATGATGCAGCGTGGGGAGGGTGACTTCGGTCAGTGGGCAATGTAAGGTTGGATAGCAAGTCACAATAGGTGCAGCGATCCATGGTGGAGGGAATGAAACGTTTACTATGAAGTTTGACACTGTTTGGAAAGCCGCACTGTACTGCTCATGATACCTACCTGGTAGGGAGGTTGCTTCTGCTTCCATTGGCCAAAGCCAAGCTTCCTTGTTTCAACGGGGCAAAGACGGATATAGTCAGCGATATACAGCAGCCGGCATTAGCTCCGATGTAAGGTAGCGTTGGAGGGATGTTATCAGATCCATGGTACATAGGTCTCGGAATCCCGATTTCTCTTTACGGGAGGTGGAAGCATGGTAGAGTTCTTTTGTTCGTACCGGATACTTTTGAACTTTGTCGTTGCGTGGAGTCTCCGCCTCAGCAATGAAACCGAGGTCACCACCCTCAAGATGATCAAGAATTGAAGCCGTGTAAGCGCACTAGTTGATGACAGGATTGGTTCCAGAACTGGCTCATCTTCATGGCAAGGTCACTTCAATGCAGGGGTCCAGGATAGTGGTAGACACGCCGAAGAAGGGCAGATTGTTTCAAATCACGTTCCTTGGCGATGCCTGTGTAACAAGGACAAGTTTGAAGTAACATGTAAAATCGGATGAACCCTCTGAATTTATGGAGAACGTAGAGACGGCCACAAATAAGCCTCCTCTCAGTCTCCAATAGTAGCGGTGCACTAACAATTAAAACGTGACGGGGCCCATGTCACTCGCTAATAAAAAACCATCCACTTTCTCATGGGGCACTCACACTCACACGCAACGTTACGTTACGACTAACTCCTCCCCATCTGGCTACGATCCTCGACCCCGTCTGACCCAACAGACTCCAAGGCCACAGAGAGGCCAGAGGCCAGAGGCCATAATGGCAAGTGCAGTTACAGGCGCTTCTGCTCACTAATTTGCTGGCTCGCAGCGCTGTGGCGGCTGTCGCGTGTCGCCTGTGAGAGAGTGTGTGCGCGTGCGTGAGCGGGCGCTTTCGCTGTGCGACGTTGATTTTGATCTCATGGACGAATTGGAGGCGATATGATACATTACTGCTACCAATTACCACTTACCTACCTACACCTGCTCTCTTGGTCCCCCTCGACTTCCATGAGACAGCGTGAACTGCACTGGACTGCACTGGACTGAACTGAACGGAATTCGACCAGACCGACTCGATTCCCCTTGCAACGTCAATTCTTTTTCTGCTTCTTCTCTGCGGGACTCTGTTGTCGTCTGCTCCGCTCTATCCGTTCCTTCTCATGCTTTGACCCCGTCAACTCCTGGCATGTCCCATCAGAGGTGGCCCATCTCCATCTTCGTGTTGTTTCCTTCAGATCTCGCCTCGCCTGAGCTACCTATCCAGGAACCTGTGCCTGTCCATCAGACACTCTCCACCTGCCAGTAGCAGTAGTAGTTGGTCCATCCATTGGGGCGTAAGATTCTCACCCTCACCCCATCCCATCTATTCCTTCGAAGGCGGTTGCTTCAGCCTCTTCTTTTCGCATTCTCTTGGACTATTTACATTCTGCCGTGTCCATGACTCAAACTTTCTTCCCTTTCCCCTTTCGTTTCTATTTCCCATAATCACTCGTTACCATCATGTCGGCGACTTTTCAAAAGACACTCTTGGCTGCCATCATCAAGAGCCTCCTTCGAGGGAAATCACTGGTTCAGTCACTCTTGGCTTACTGGGACAGCTCTCTGGGACATGAGACAAACACAAAGACACGAGTCGCTAACACGCCACGCAAATCTGCCCAAGACTTTCTCAAAGAGGCAGAGGCTCTATTCCTCGACTCTGTCAGTCAAGATGGTCTGCAAGAACTATCCAACAACCTACGAAAACAACTCCTAGAGCGACTAGAAACTGATATGGAGTGTATGCTGCCGTCGTACAGTCATCAGCTGCCAAGAGGTACAGAGGTCGGCCGCTTCGTGGCATTAGATGTTGGCGGTTCAACCCTCAGAGTAGCATTGGTGGAACTGTGTGGCCGCGTGCCCAATATCGGGGAGGGGAGCAGGATCGTGAGCATGAGGAACTTCCACATCACACCCGAGATCAAGGCCCTAGAAGGCATGTTGTTCTTTGACTGGATGGCCGAGAGAATACTAGAAACTCTATCAGCAGAGCTAGAGCAGCAAGAGAGATCTGATGGACCTTTGCATATGTCAATGGCATGGAGTTTTCCCATTGAGTATGCTTATTCCACACGCCCTTTCGTCCAGAGCTAATGTTCGTTAGACAAACATCACTAGCAGGTGGCAGGTTGCAAGGGATGGGCAAGGGCTTCGCTGCGTGCAACGGGTTGTTAGGTCAAGACCTCGGAGAGATCGTACGAACAGCCTGCCTGAACCGCGGTCTCAACGTAGAACTTCGAGCTATTGTGAACGACTCCAGTGCATGCTTACTATCGGAGTCGTATAACCATCCCACAACAAGATTTGGCCTCATCCTTGGAACTGGCGTCAACCTCGCTGCCTATCTTCCTGTCTCCGCCATCGGACGTGTCAAATTTGGCGAGCGTCCTCCCCAATGGTTCGAGAAAGCGACACATGTCATCGTCAACAGCGAGATCAGCATGATGGGACGCGATATCTTGCCCTTGACAAGATGGGATCAGCAATTGTTGGCGAATCACTCCCGACCTGAATTCCAGCCTCTAGAGCACATGGTCAGCGGCATGTATCTGGGCGAGATTTGCAGATTGGCACTTGTTGAGGCGATTGAGTTGACTGGGGTTTTTGGAGGGGTTGTTCCTGTGTCACTTGAGAAACCTTACTCGGTCTCAACTGAGACACTTTCTATCATTGAGAGGTGAGTTTTGAACTCAAGATTATCTAGATTCAGCATGCTAACGATCATAGGGACACAAGCTCTGATGCCGAAGAGGCGCGCAAGCAATTTTCCTCTCGTCACCCATCGAGCCATACCCCCACAGCTGCTGATCTATCATTTCTCAAGCAACTAGCCAGCTTGATCTCCAGGCGCTCAAGTGCGCTTGTTGCTGCTGGCGTACACGCTTTCTGGAACTTGCGAATCGACAGCCAGAACAAGTTCGTCTCCACGCTATCATCCGAATCATCTGAGCGAGACAGTGCGGAAGCAGACCGTGATCTGGCTGAGACGACGGTTGCCTACAACGGCGGCGTTATCGAGAGCTACCCTGGCTATCTCGATAGTTGTCAGTCGTATCTAAATGGCTTGGTAGCGGCTGACAAGATGGAAAAGTCCGGAAATAGAACAATCAAGCTTGTGTCAGCAAAGGAGAGCTCCCTGATGGGGGCAGCTGTGGCCTTGGCCTCTTTGGAAGAGGTCGTAGAGGGGCCATTGGGCGTGGTTGGCTAAAGAAAAGGAACAAGTTTACGCCATTTTAATGACACGTTATAGCATTGCATCGGTGTTGGGCGTTTTAGTTTTTGAGATGAAAATATCTGTGGATGATTTCTTACGGAGAATATATTCGGATGATGAACCTGGGACGGACGGAGATGTCGATACTATATTAATACAGCCCTTAGACACATGTGTCCCTGGGAAATGCTCATGATAGCTTTCCAGAATGTGACTCTAGTCTTAATAACAGTCATATTAAAAGATCTGTTATCATAATAAGTAACCGAATTTTCTTATGCTGGTGTTTGGGACCACCTTCATCACTGACTCGCCTTCCCAACGGAAGTAAGGCCATTTAGGTGGATTTGATGGTCACGTGCACGCGTCAAACTCTCGCGTTGAGTGGCTGGCGCGTCTGGAGCTTCACAATAGCTTCTAGGCACCCCACGGTATCTTCTATCCGTACACCAACCTAATATCTTCCCACTACCGTTGATCTCTTGAGCTTGGATTGATTTTTTGACTTGATGTCATAACCACGGAGTTGTTCGTTTATTTTGTTCCCTTTCATCCTATCTTTTTGCCCTGACCACGAGACATGGCCGCCACCGACACATTTGCTGAATGCGCCATCGCGTTCGTCGCCAGCAATTTACTGACGCCCAAACTGGTCGGAGAGGTATTCTGAAGCTGCCAAACTCAATTATCAATATTGACAACTTCTAGCTATCAACCATATTAGAGGAAAACGGTGCAGAAATATGCGAACCTCGACGCGATGGCTCATTGCCGATCGAGAAGATCACCCACATCATATCCAACACGATCGATTTCCCCCAATTCACCGAAGCACAGGCTGCTATGATCCCTGTGGTGACGACCCAATGGATCACCCTCTCAATAGCTCGCAGGAAGCAGGCTCCAATTAGGCCCTTCTCACCTGATCCGAGAATGATCTTTTCCGAGGTGGTGGTGACTTGTGCGGATCTGCCAGAGACCGACAAGGAGAGTATTGCTGGTGCTACGATGGCTTTGGGTGGACAAGAAACAAAAGATGCGTCTAAAACGACCACACATATTTGCGCCCTGTCGATGGATCATCCCAAGGTCCAAGTTGCTATACAAAAGGGATGGAAAGGCAAAGTTGTGTTGCCACACTGGTAAGTCCAGCGCAAATGGCTTAAACTGTTGGTCGCTGACAACCTCCAGGTTCGATGACTGTTTCAAACTTGGGAAACGTATCGACGAAGGTCCCTATCTACTACCCGATCCCGAAATTCTTAAGAAGACTTCCGCGGACGATCTCAAAATTCCCTCCAACGAAAACCTCGCGGGTGCGACGTCGCCGACACCGAATTATCTCCCTTTACCCTTACCTTCCGACGGGGAGGTTGTACGCCCACCGGTCACTGTCTTCCAGGACCGTAATGTATTGCTATCCCGAGATCTGACTATAACTGATCGACTGTCAAAGGTGGTCAAGGAAATCATCGTCAGAGGAGGCGGAAAGCTCGTGGATAAGGTCGAGGACTGTGACATGCTCATCTGCCAATATCGCGATGGTCCGCAATATGTCCAAGCTGCGCAGTCATGCAAAGAAGTTGGAAATCTGGCGTGGCTTTACTGGCTCATCGTCCACAATGAGTGGACATCACCGCTTCGTCGACTGCTGCACTATCCGATCCCAAAGGATGGTATAGAAGGCTTCAAGGGTTTACGCATTACAGTATCAAATTACGGTGGTGAAGCTCGGATTTACCTGGAGAACCTGATTAAAGCTTCTGGAGCCGAGTTCACTAGAACGATGAGAGCTGAGAACACGCATTTAATTACTGCTAGAGACTCTAGCGAGAAATGCAAGGCTGCTCCTGAATGGGGGATTGCTGTTATCAACCATCTCTGGATTGAGGAAAGCTATGCCAAGTGCGAGATTAGGCCCATTAACATTAAGAAGTATAATCATTTCCCTCCGCGTACTAACCTGGGCGAAATAATCGGGCAAACGTTCTTCGATGAACCAAAGTTGCGCGAAAAGTACTACCCCGGGGGTCAGGATAAGCTATCACCGCGAGCTAAGAGGAAGCGAGCAATCCTGGAAGCTGCGGAGAATAACGCGTACTCACGAGGGCCAGCAGAGGGTGTTGTTATTGGTCAGGCTGGCAATGAGGACGTTGAGATGCAAGACTCTAATGGAGGAGAGAGTGAGAAGTCTGCAAAGAAGACGAGGACCGTCGGAGATGCAACCCCAATTCGTCCACGTCGTACTGGGAAGGAGAACGAGACGCCATCGGTGACCTCCACAGGAAGTCGTAGCGCCAAGGCGAAAGCTCAGGAACGTCTGCATGGCTTGAGCGACGATATCGCGCTTTACGAAAAGGAGAAGAAGAGACATGCCAAGGGTGGCAATGCAATCTGGGGTGGAAAACGAGCTGCCGACCAGGCCGAAAAGACCAACACGAAAACCAAGCAAGATGAGAAGCCTGAAGATGAAGATGCCGACGCGTTAGCGAAGCGGCCGACTAAAAAGACCAAGCCGTCACTTCCAGAGATTCAAATGCGTGTCGTCCTGACCGGATTCACTCGCTGGGTTGGAGACAAGAACAAGGAAGATCAAGATCGAGTACGTAAGCACGAGCCATTTGTTTGAATCTATTCTAACCAAATGACAGAGAAAACTGCGGGACATGGGAATACAGATAGTTCAAGAGGGTCAACCGTGCGACTATCTGGCAGCCCCTAGTGTTGTCCGCACTGTCAAATTTCTATGCGCGCTTGCGCGGGGCCCAACAGTGATCTCATCAACTTTCATTGACCAGTCTTTAGACAAGGGCACCCTTCTCGACGTCGAGGATTTCATCCTCAAAGACAGTGAGGCCGAGAAAAGGCACAACATGGTCCTTGAGACATCAGTCGCTCGTGCCAAGGCAAATAGAGGCAAACTTCTTGTTGGCGTTCCCATCTACTGCACGGAAAAGATCCACAATGGTGCAGAGAGCTACAAAGCGATCGCCGAGGCGAACGGAGCGATCTTCAAGATCTACCGGGCTCGGAGCGGGACGACAATCCGTCCAACAACGGCAGAGGAGGAGGGTAACGCGCCACCCGAGCCGGTCTACCTATTAAGCAGCGGACGTCCCGACGAGAGGCCGCTTTGGGAGAAATTCCGTGATATGGCGTACAACGGCAACATGGAGCCTCGTATCGTTGCACCTGACTGGTTGCTCGATGTCGCAATGGCTCAACAGGTGCGGTTTGACGACAAGTTTTTGGCGGAGAACTTTTACGGAAATTCGCAGTAGCCATTTCTCTGGCTATTGCTTGATGGCGTTCGGGATGGTTTGACATCGCGGCCGATGTTGGAGTCCGTAGTCGGTTTGTATTGGTGCGCGTGCTGTGATAAAAAGTCGCATGTGCCTTATGTAGAGATGAGTATGTATGGTTCAGTATCTAGAAGAATTTGACGCCCAACGAGTCGTCCTGGCCGAATATTTGAGCTTTGTTTCGTTTGACGAGGATGTTCAGAGCTTTTAGAAGGACATCAGTGTCCATGCCGTGAATATCTGTGGGGATCAGCCATATGGTCTTTAACATGTTGTTTGGTCTGACTGAAATTACCATTTCCTTTTGTACCATCTCCCTCGACAAGCTCATAGACTGTAAGAACACTGCCCTTCTGTCCCGTCTCTTCGACGTAGTTCTCTACAAGCTCCGCCCACTCCTCAGGCTTTCGCCAATACAGAAACACAACATCCCCTGTTGCTTTGCCTCCAACGTATTCTACTCGCCCGTCGGTGTGCATATAGGAAACCACATCACGGATGTCGTCAAATTGTAGCCGTCGATCGAGTTTTCGATTTACAAAGAGATCTGAATCTGCTGCTTCGGACAGCGATAGGCGGAAGATACGGTTATGTCGCGCGTAGGCGAGGATGAGATCCGACCATTTGTTGCGTTGAGCATGGAGCGTAGTGAGATTAGTTTGGCGAGTGAAGAAGGCGGGGAAATGATACTCTCGGGGGAACGTGAAGGAGGATTCGGCGGCAGTCGCCATTGTCTAGGTTGGTGATATTTGTTGTGGTGTTGAAGATTGGAGGGTGCTGAGACTATGACGTGGGAGGGGCTCTACAGCTGAGGGACCCGTTCAGGCTAAACACGTGTGATGTGTGATAGGTTGAGCAGCCAAAGCCGTTTATGGCAATGCAATGCAATTCTAGGCCTCAGACATTGGTATCCATTCCCATTCTTCATTAACCCTTGCTACCCTATCGAATTGTGCGATAAAGATCTACGGAGTAAATAAAAATCGTTCGTCCTTCGCTTGGAAATAGCATACAAAAACGAAGTGAATTCGTGTTTGTCAATCAGATCATCTCCATTCGTATGTACAACACAACATCAAACTTCGCCTCTCTTCGCTCCAGGGATTCTTCTCAGAGACTCCACATAACGGACTTGTCCCCATAGTCACTGCATATTCTTGTTGACTATTCCGTGGAGAATGCTTGACAATTGAATCTCTGCGACATTGAGCCGTGGTGTTATCTTTGTGGGGGAACTATAGGTATCGCCCAGTTAGAGTCGCTGTGTTGCAAAGCGGAAGAGGTTGATATTGAGGCTTATCTATGTCGGCATTGATAAGGAGGCTCACTCCGAGGAGAAAGGTTAATACAGGGAATATGGGAACTAATAAGGGTAGTAAATATTCCCCGATTGATACAAGACACAAAAATAGGTCCAGGAAATTTATTATCCGACCTTGAGTGAGGATTTTGATTCAGCTAGTCTGAACGATAGCATTTCCAGGCCAGGACGTGAAGATATCCTCTCAAGAGAAGGCCAAGAAAGAGCCGTGACAATTCTACAAGCAATATTCGAGATGGCTTCATCCTTCACCGAGACAGACTCAGATCAGTCAACAACCCACAAAAGACTTCACCGTACGGTGAAACTATGACTTGGGGCACAATATTTCACCAGAAACCGGATGCAATTATGAGAATCACCTCAAGGCCTCATATCATACTCTGTCGTGGCGTGTTCAGACGTACGACCCCTTGGTGAGAATATTGCTTCTCCGCGGAGCCCAAAACGCCTCTGCCGTGCGGGCGCAGTTCCTGATTGGTCCCTCAGCTACGGTGCACAGGCTCCTTATCAAAGATCAGCTGCCGAGAGCTGCAAATGCGCTCACGTTCTATGGGCGAACGGCGGAAATGCTTAGCACGAGCTGTACTATCCCGGAGATGTACCTCCTAGATAGGGAGATGGGAAAACCATCAGAGGGATCCATACTTTGTGGTCTTGAGGTACAGAAGACCCTCTTTTTGTAACAGGCACTGAGAATCACTTATAACCATGAGAGGCCATGATATCCCTTCTATCTTTTGGGCTCCTTTCCCAAGTATACTTGTTTAATTTTGGCTTATCAAAATGACGGCAACGGCACAAAAACGTGTGGTGGTCGTTGGCCTGGGCATGGTGGGCATTGCTTTCATGTAAGTCAATTCACATTATTTACTTACATACCATGGCCTGACAAGAATGCAGAGAAAAGCTTCTCAAATATGACGCCAAATCAAGAGAATATGCAATCACAGTGGTTGGAGAAGAACCATATCTCGCCTACAATCGAGTAGGACTCACAACATTCTTCGAGCACCGAAAGGTCGAAGAACTATACATGAACCCAGCAGAATGGGTATGTTCAATCTGAACCAAAACTGCAATCCAAGCACTAACAGCATACAGTACACAGAAGCTGGAAGCTCATTAAACTGTCACATCAACACGAAAGCCACACACATCAACATCGAGGATAAGCTCGTCGAATGCGCAAACGGCGAGAGCTACCCCTACGACATCCTCGTCCTCGCCACCGGTTCAGATGCCATCCTTCCCCGTATGCTCAAGGGCTGGGACGCAAATGGTGTTTTCGTCTACCGCACAATCGAAGACTTGAACAGGCTTATCGAGTTCTCCAACGACAAGAAGGGCACCAATGGAGCTGTCGTTGGTGGCGGTCTTCTCGGTCTTGAGGCCGCAAAGGCCATGCTTGATCTTGAGACCTTCAACAGAGTCGATGTTATTGAGAAGGGTCAGTGGGTTCTCACAAGACAGATCGACGAGACTGGTGGCAAGATGGTAGCGGATCAGGTCTCGCAGCTTGGTGTGAACCTCAATCTTGGCAAGGGCGTGTCGAGCATGAAGACTGACGAGAACAACAACCTCACTGGAGTTATCTTCGACGATGGCTCAGAGATCAGCTGCTCAACACTGTGCTTCGCTGTTGGTGTCAAGCCAAGAGATGACCTTGCTAGAAGCGCCAACCTCGAAGTTGGACAGCGCGGTGGCATCGTCGTCAACGATGACTTAAGAACAAGTATGCCTGATATCTACGCCATCGGTGAATGCGCCAGCTGGCGCGGTATGGCTTACGGTCTCATCGCTCCTGGTGTGGCCATGGCCGAAGTCGTCGCTTTCAACCTCACACAAGCCAAGCTCCACAGCCCTCAGACATTCAAGACTCCCGACATGAGCACAAAACTGAAGCTCCTCGGAGTCAACGTCGCTAGTTTCGGTGACTGCTTCGCTGATCGCGATGGTCCCATAACGCTCCCGCCAAAGTACGCCAGGACCCTCATCAATGGCGATGCTAAAGAGCCCAAAGCTGTACAAGCTCTAACATACAAAGATCCTTTCTCTAATGTGTACAAGAAGTACATCTTCACCAAGGATGGAAAATATCTCCTCGGTGGTATGATGATTGGCGACGTCTGCGACTACGTCAAGCTTCTACCAATGGTCAAGGCGCAGAAGGAGCTTGAGATTTCTCCAAGTGAACTCATTCTCGGTGTCAAGAAGGACAGCGGCGAAGATACTGATGATCTTGACGATGATGCTCAGGTGTGTTCTTGCCACAACGTCACAAAGGGCGACATTGTCAAGGTTGTCAAAGATGGCACTTGCAATGATGTTGCCAGTATCAAGAAGTGCACAAAGGCCGGCACCGGCTGCGGAGGTTGTCTTCCTCTCATCACAACCATCTTCAACAAGACAATGGCATCTATGGGTCAGGAGGTCACCAACTACGTCTGCTCACACTTCAACCACTCTCGCGCTGACCTGTTCAACATCGTCATGGTCAAGCGCCTCAAGAACATGGGTGAAGTGATGCGCGAGGCTGGAAACGACAAGGAGGCTCTTGGTTGTGAGCTGTGCAAGCCTGTGGTAGCGAGTATCATGGCTTCACTGTGGAATAGACACGTAATGGATAAGACAACTCACGGTCTCCAGGAGACCAATGATCGTTTCTTGGGTAACATCCAGCGAGACGGTACCTACTCTGTTGTCCCTCGTGTGTCCGGTGGTGAGATTACCCCTGACAAGCTAGTGGTCATTGGTGAGGTTGCCCAGAAGTACAACCTCTACACCAAGATCACGGGTGGTCAACGTATCGACTTGTTTGGTGCCCAGAAGCAGGACCTTCTCGACATCTGGGGTCAGCTTGTTGCTGGTGGTATGGAGTCGGGCCATGCTTATGCCAAGTCTCTACGAACCGTCAAGAGTTGCGTCGGCTCTACATGGTGCAGATACGGCCTCAGTGACAGTGTCGGTATGGCCGTTCGCCTGGAGGAGCGATACAAGAGTATTCGAGCTCCCCACAAGATCAAGGGTGGTGTGAGTGGCTGTGTGCGAGAGTGTGCGGAAGCTCAAGGCAAAGAGTATGTCTCACCCCTATTTTCTGGACTCTTCAGTTTGCTAACAGGCATTCAGCTTCGGTTTGATTGCCACTGAGAAGGGCTGGAACATTTTCGTTGGCGGTAACGGTGGTGCGAACCCTCGCCATGCCGAGCTTCTAGCCAAGGATGTGCCCCCAGCTGATGTCGTGACAATTCTTGACCGATATCTCATGTTCTACATGCGCACAGCCGACAAGCTTCAGCGAACAGCCCGCTGGATCGAGAACCTCCCTGGTGGTATCAAGTACCTTCAAGAGGTCATCCTCGAGGACAAGCTCGGCATCAACGCCTCACTCGAGGCGCAGATGGAAGAACTTGTTGACAGCTTCTTCGACGAGTGGGCAGAAGCTATCAAGAGCCCTGCCATCGCTGCCAAGTTCAAGCAGTTCGCCAACACAAACGACACCACCCGCAACATGGAGCTTGAAGATGACCGTGGTCAGAAGCGGCCAGCGTTCTGGCCCGCGGACGCTGCAGCGACTGACAACTTCTCAGGTCTCAAGGATAAGTGGTCCATGACTTCTTGGGAACCCATCATCGAATCTTCGTACTTTGACGGTGCTGACGAGTTGCCAAATGGTATCTCCGCCACTGTAAAGCGCGGTGACACGCAGCTCGCCATCTGGCGCATCAAGGGCGTCTACTATTCCACGCAACAGATGTGTCCTCACAAGCGTGCATTTATCCTCTCCGACGGTCTCGTCGGCCAAGAGCCCAACAAGGCGGTGGCGAATGGTGATAAGGATGGTGCTTCACCCTGGGTCTCATGTCCTCACCACAAGCGCAACTTTGACCTCGGCAACGGTGCCTGCAAGACAGACGAGTCTCTCTCCATCGCCACATTCCCTACCGAGGCTCGAGCCGACGGTATGCTGTACCTCAAGCTCCCCCCTGTGGAGGAGCTTGATGCCGCCTTGGGCACAAAGAAGTGGATGGTCAAGAAGGGCGAAGCCGGTGAGGCGCCTCTTGCTAAGCTTGACAGCAAGATCAAGTTTGTTGGGTTGAGAGGAAAGAAGCCATATGTCAAGCCGACTGGTGGTGCGAAGATGACCACTAAGCCACTTGACCTTATGATGGCAGCGAATGGTTGTGGCGGCGGTGCGCCGGAATGGTAAAGGAAGAAACATAGAGGATAGATAAGATATCATGGTTCGGCGTTGGGGATATACCGGAATGGTTTGGGCCATTATGAGTTATATTATATATAGCATATACAAATACCTCTTTTTATGTTGCGTCAAACTCAACATCAAACTCTTGGTCCCTTATCAGTCCAATGATGAGTTCCATGGGCATGAACATGGTATAAAAAGTCCTTTAATGAGGAAGACTACGTCCTATCGCCATGCCATTCGCCGATGCCCTTCAGTGACCACCTTCTTCAGTGCAGTGCCTACGTTCATGCATGGAGCAGAGAGGAAATAGAACTTAATCCTAAGTAATCAAAGAACTTAGGTAAGTTTAGCATAAGCTTAGGGGGGCCTTTGATGAATTTATCATCCGCTACTAGATAGAGTAGTCTTATTATGCTAGATCTTCCAACTTTCTAGGATCATCTTGAATTCATGTCCTCTAACCATTCTGTTATATAGCCCATTAGATGTTAGCAAAACTGGTGAGATTCGTGGCTCAAAGCTCCTGGCGAGGCCTCTCATCATGGGTGTTGGTAACAGCAATGACACCGCCGTCCTTTTCAATATCCGCAGGGAGGTTTCCGAGAGCTCGATCGCCAAACATGAGATCAATCTCCTCAAGGGATAACCCCTTCGTTTCTCGAAAAGCAAAGATAAGGGTAGGCAGTGTGATGACAAGATTAAAAGCTGTCGGTGTAAGCTAGTTGACCAAAGAAAAGCTCAATGGGGTTCACTTACCAACGAAGAGGAAGTAGAACTTCCAACCAAGCTCTTCAAGGGCGAAGGGACTGACTTGGTTCCAGAAAGTGCTCACAAGCCAGTTACCGATACCTGTGGCGAATGCGCAACCCTTTCCTCGGATTTGATATGGCATTACCTCAGACATGTACGTCCAGGATACAGGACCAAACTATAGCGAGAAGATGATTGTGACACAGAATAAGAAGGCAACTCCGGCAATACTGAGGCCACGATGTGAACCATCGACGTTTTGAGAGTTGACGACACTCTCCAGGATCAGAGCAATGGTGATAGCAATAATACCATAAATCAGAGGCCTCTTTCGGCCGAGCCTGTCAGAGATAAAGGTGATGAAAAAAAGATCTAAAATTTGTTAGTCTTGATATAAGGAACTTATTTGAGGAATCGAGATGCTGAACTTACTCGCCAAAGGACCGGTACAGTTGTAAATGCCTGCAACCAGTAAATTCGTCTTTCCAGTGATTCCAAGCTTCTCATACATGATAGTTTGGTAATAACTGTGTGTGTCTGTTAGTAAGCGCAAACAAGCTGCTTGTTCAGTTGTCTGAGTTTCAGGAAAACAGTGACCATGCGAGTTGAGGGGGACTCGAAATAGGGTCCAGAGATTAATACTGAAACAGTGATTCAATAATAATTTACAAAAGGCTTACCCAATGACATTAATTCCTAGGATTAATGTCAGCTCGTGCTCTTGACACAGGTGGCTCTCAACATAAGGGAATCATACCAGTGAATTGAGTAAAGACTTGGACAAGAGTCCCAAGCACAAGGCGCTTCCTCCACTGGGGCACCTTAAACATGATCATCCAGCCAGGGACAGTTGCAGCTTTCTCGGCATCAAGCGTGAGCTTGATCTCATTGAACTCGGACTTGATCCATGCATCATTCGAGCCATCAAAGTGCAATTTTCGAAGCGTTCTCATTCCATTGTCCAACTGATCTGTCGCGATGAGATGTCGAGGTGTCTCAGGAAGCCAGAGCATGCCCAGGCACAATAGGGCAGATGGGAACGTTTGGAAAGCCAATGGGAAACGCCATTGGAAAGACGAAGTATCGGGCATGTGATGACTTCCATATCCAACCCATGTTGAGACTATGAAACCTACTCCGATCATTTGTTGGGCGAGGCCAACAATAAGCCCTCGATTCTTGGGACTGGCGCATTCAGATTGATAGACGGGAACTATACATCTTAAGTTAATGGAATTCACGAATCGGATGGTTGACTAACCACTCATAGAGAGCAGACCAACAGCAAAACCAGCAATGATCCGGCCAATAAGCATCATGGCCAGACTGTCGCCTAGTTAGTTCATAGTAGTTATCTTGTGCTCGACGACTCAAACGTACTGATAAGCCGCAGCTTGAAGAATGCCGCCAACTGTGCAGATAGCTGCACCGATTCCGATCGTCT
Organism: Fusarium gaditjirri; assembly: GCA_013266175.1. Classification (NCBI taxonomy): domain Eukaryota; kingdom Fungi; phylum Ascomycota; class Sordariomycetes; order Hypocreales; family Nectriaceae; genus Fusarium; species Fusarium gaditjirri. The sequence continues at coordinate 81,147 of JABFAI010000036.1, read as the reverse complement.
TTCTTCGGCCATGCTTATCCATAATAACTCCACCAAACATTGCTCCAAATACTGCCCCACCGCTGAACGTTGAGTTAATGGCGCCTATAATGGAGGACGTGGGCATTGTGTCGAAGTAGTTCTGGAAGTTTTTTGACGCAATTACGTCGGTCATCACGCCTGAGTCATAGCCAAAAAGAAACGAGCTATCAATCAAACAGTCAATATCTTCCTGTAACTTCGAAGGGGGCTCCCAAGTAACTTGTACGCACCCAATGGCTGCAAAGCAAGCCAGGCCGATACTGTATGCCTTTCCCATTTGAGAGCCTTGACAGTACAGTCGTATAAGTGATTCGTAGTCCGATGTATTGGACGATAGACAGCAGGTGGGTTAGGTCCAATAATAACAGCGAACATACCACTATTTGTACGATCATCACCCCCAAAGCATTGCCTCCGTACTCAATACTTGATGTAGCATGTTGATCAATTCCAGCTATACCCTGATCCTCAAAGACCCACGGCCTTTTCTTCCCCAGGGGGCCCCAAAGGCCATCTCCGCAACAGTCATACTACTAGAGGCGGCGATATCACGCAAGGTTTGCTGTTCTCTCCATACCAAGCCCTACGTATGACCATAAACGGCCCGTTTTTGCATCTTCAGCCCTGATATGACCTCTCCCCGGCATCGGCCCAGGCTCTAGATGGGACATGACATGCCGAAAATCGTGATCCCCTAAAATTACATGGTGACCTTGGCATGATTCGTCGTCGGTTCCGAGCGGTCGGAGAATATACTACTAGTGTTCGGCAACCGGCCCCTCGAGACGGTGGTTAAATGGTGATGAAGATTAACCAGCCTGTAAATAAACACTCTAAACTTCAGTGCGTACAATCGCCCTAACCTGTCAGGGTTACTACCGTGTAAATACCACGATCAGGGACTGGACGATGCAAAAGTCGAGCTACGATTATGGTCTGACCGTTCACCACGATGTCATATGCCATTCCATCAGCCACATCTGTCCTTGGCGAACTCAGGCATCTTAGCACATGGGCCTTAGCTTTTTCCACCCCGGCTAAATTTGAATGCAGTTGTCTACATCGAGTAGAGGAACCTGTAAGGGAACCCTTGATTCTTCGCGTAGTTGCTTACACCCGGACGAATCAGTGCCCTTCGGGGGTGTTTGACCCGACCCCGAGTTCAGATCATCGTCAGATAAGAGGCAGGCCTTTTGCTCTACTAGGCTATGTATAATGAAGATCCACAAAAGAAATTCTGGTAAGATTGGTGCTATGTTTCTAATGGAAGAATTACGCAGTTGCTAGTACAGCCATGCATGTACTGTAATTGTCTGTCACGTACACTCATGCTTCGAAGCACTAACCATGAGACAAAATGTACCTAGGGCTCCGTTACTAGATGAATCAACCCGAGTGCTTCGGTATTAGGGCCCGTAAACTCAACCAGGCCTGCATTATGAAAGATTCTGACGGTCGGGGGCTTTTATGGTTATTCAATTTATCGCATATACCCTCCCCATCAATATTACACCAGACAATGCAACCTCAAAATACAGTGCCTCGGATATACGTATTTCAATCACTCAGTTTGATCTTCTTTGCACGGCAGTTGAAGGTAATTGCCGATATTGAATGTCTATAGGTTCTTCTGATGCACTCAGTTATTAGTGTGCAGACACCGGTCGAGTTTTCATCTCATATTACCCCTCTGGCTCATAGTGATAGATCATATCATACCCACAAGGCTCCAGTTCTTCTAAGTGAGTGGATTTCTTTCTCTTTTGCATGCTTCTGCGTAAATACTCAGTGATCAATCACATCCCATATCACGGGTAAGTTGCCAGTTCCATTTGGCGGATATAGTGGCACTCAGGTCACCGCTTATGATGCCACATTTTAAGCAACCGGATAAATTGTCATTGGGAGGGAATCCCTCTAGCTCCATCATTTGATCTGAAATTCCCTGCTATGTTACTTGTGTAGTTCATCATATGTTTATGCCCACTTGTCTAGATCCTCCGTACAATATGAATGCCCACCTCACAAGCAAAACAACTAACCAATAACAACAACTATTGACCACTAAAATTACCATTTTAGGCAATTCCTAACCCCCAAACCCCACTGGAGGCTCAGTGGAGCCTAAACGCGGACTCGGCGGGGGATCACTGTGGGGTGCTGCCATTTTCATTGATAAGGGTGCCAAAAATGACTAGTCTGAAGACCCACAAAGCATATACTAAATATGCCTAAATCTATCCTAAACTTGCTTAAGCTTTTTTGTCCCTTAGGATATAGGTCCTCCATTTCTTGACTCCGCCTGGAAGGATCATCATGAGATACAATTATTTCAAGGATTTTCAGAGGATTCCCACTAGCTCGTGCTTATTGTGGAGTTCTTAGCTGCTTAGTGCTGACGAGCAGGCTTGACATGAACCTCTCAGGACAACGGCACGAGTAACTGGCTACAGAGAGGATGTTTTCACCAGGACGCCAATATCCAAATACCCGGTCTGCGGATATGAACATAATTAAAAATTGAATGCAATTTTGAAAACTATTAATCATGGGTTGAGTTGAGTTCTGTTACGGCTAGGGAGCAGTATGACACAGGGGATGAAAGTCATCACAATGACACCCAAGAAACTCAACCTCAGAACAAATAGCAACAAATTAATCAAGTCCTCTATATAGGAAATGAGGTCATTCAATACATGTGTCTATTACAGAGACTCAATCGAAACCGGGGCATCTCCCTCCAAGTCACGACCATTCTCAGTAACCTTATAGTCACCTTTGAGTTTATCAGCACCTTCAAGCTTACCATCTTCTCCAAGTACAAGTTCAGCGACAGAACTTCCCTCCCCATTTACCACAATAGCCTTAGCACCAGGGGAAGCCTGATACAAAGCAACTTCAACGTTATTCGCAAAATCATAATCTGCACCAACTTCCTTACGACTACCTACCACGAGAACAGTGTTCTCACGAACGTACAGGGGCAATGTTCCAAATGCGTGCTTCTCTTTGAACCAGCCAGGACCAGGCTTGACTTCGTTTGTGAAATAAGATGTCCATTTGCCTCTAGGGAGGTAAAACTCAACCTCACCAGACTCTTCATAGATGGGAGCAGCCATCAATTGAGACCCAACCATGAACTGGCGGTCAAGGTACCAAGAGGTTGGGTCCTCAGGGAACTCAAGTGCAACAGCTCGAAGAGACAGTGGGATACCACCCTCTATAGACTCAATAGCCTGAGAAAAGATATAGGGCATCAAACGCGTCTTGAGTGCTGTCCACTTGGCCAGCGTCCTAGAGCAACCCTCCTCAGTGGTATCGTCATTGTCAATAATCCACGGAACCCGAAAGCTACTGCTTCCGTGTAGACGACTATGGCTGCACAGAAGACCCATCGCAACCCATCGCTTGTAGATCCACGGGGGTGGAGAACCTTCGAAGCCACCAATATCGCAGCTCCAGAAAGAAAATCCGCTGAGGCCCATTGATAATCCACCACGGACAGATTCGGCGAGAGCTTCGGGAGTAGACTCGCAATCTCCGCCCCAGACGAGAGGAAAGCGCTGAGTTCCAGCACAGGCAGCGCGGGCATAAAGAACAGCCTCGTTGTCGCCATATCGCTTCTGCAGAGCCTCGTAGACAAGCTTGTTGTACATGAAGGCGTAGTAATTGTGCATCTTGTGTGGGTCAACTGAGCTATCATGCCACTGAACGTCAAGAGTGGGAATACGCTCGCCAAAGTCCGTCTTGAGAGCATCGACGCCCTTGTCAAAGAGTCCGTTGAGACACTCGGTATACCAGGCACAGGCTTCAGGGTTTGTCACATCCAGAAGACCCATGCCAGCTTGCCAGAGATCCCACTGCCAGATATCTCCATTCTTGCGCTTGAGGAGATAGCCCTTCTCGGCAGCGTGTTTGAATGCCGCACCAGCTTGGCCAATGTATGGGTTGATCCAAACGCAGACCTTCTTGCAAAGCCCACTCTCCTTGAGTCGTGAGATCTGGCCCTTTGGATCAGGGAAACGCTCCTCATCGAATACAAAGTCTGTCCATCTGAAGCCCTTCATCCAGAAGCAGTCGTAGTGGAAGACATCGACAGGTGACCCGCGAGACTTCATACCCTCAAGGAATGAGTTGACGGTAGCCTCGTCGTAGTTTGTAGTAAAGCTAGTCGTCAGCCAAAGGCCAAAGCTCCAACTGGGAACTTTGCTGGCTTTTCCAGTAAGGATCGTGTACTTCTTGAGAACGTCCTTCGGCCCATCACCGTAGATGATATACATCTTCAGCCTCTGCCCCTCCACAGTTGTTTGCACACGACAACACCTCTCACTACCAATTTCGAAATCTATCTTTCCAGGGTTATCCACGAAGACACCATAACCACGGTTGCTCATCCAGAAAGAAACGTTCTTGTAAGCTTGGTCGCTTGAAGTACCTCCATCAGCGTTCCAGAGGATGACATTCTGACCAACTTTGTTCCATGCTCCAAACCGTTCGCCAAGACCGTGGACGGATTCGCCGACGGACAGAGTCGTTTGCATGAACATGTAGTGCTTGAAGCCGCGCATATCGCCGGTCTGCATTGGTGTGTTAGGAGCTGGGGAGTAGACAAATCCTGTGCTACGATTGCCCAGATTCGTGAGGTGCTTTTTGCCATCTGAGCTATGGAACTTGATGTCGAAGTTGTGTTGATCAGGATGAATAGTGGCAGAGAGAACTCCAGATTGAATAGTAGTTCCCTTATCGCTCTCGATAATATTTCCCTCAACTTTAGGCTGACCAGCTGGGAAGAGATCAAAGTCGGGACCTTTTCGTTGAGCACCAGCCCAATGTGTGGTCTCGATGGAGATAACTCCATCCATCTCTGCTTTGATATCGATATCAAGCGTAGGCTGATTGAGGGTATCACCTCGAGCGCGAATGTGCTTTACGGGACATAGAAGATTCAGGGCCTGCTGGTCTTTTTTGGGAGTGATCTCATAGACATCTTCGGCATACTCGGTGCGGAAGTCTTGGGCGGGCAGCCACATGCCATCGCGGAGATGCATTTTGGTGTTTTTTTTTATCTAAGTAGGAATAGGAGGTATCTTGGCTCGGTTGGTCTGTTGATGAGCAAAAAGACGGATTATTTCACCAGGGAATAACCAAGTCTTGGTTTGAGAGAGAAGAGAGAGAATGATATGGTGTTACTCTCCACTTCAATAATCCTCCATCATGGAACCTCAGATACATCAGCATCCTACTCCTCTCACGGTGACAATTCACCCGGAGCAGCCCCTCTTGGCCCCACCAACTTATCATGACATTGTCCCCTCAGCGTCATTCGTTCGGGTCTGACAACGAGTGACACACAGGATGGTCTTGGAGAGTTGCATCCCGTCCCTCAAGGGTCCCCTGCTCGACGATCAAGTGGTGGATAAATCAACGGACGCTAGAGGCACACCCGGTTAAACACAGACGGGGCCCCTCTAGCTGCAGCCCATCGCGGGGTTCAGGGCCACTGGACTGTAACGAACCGTGTCTTCTGTTGTGGAACTGGATCTCCAAGGATGCATCGTTCGTTTCTGTCAGAGGTCTCTCAACTTGCCTTACACGGAGATGAGGTGGGTTCCTAGTCACGTATGACACATTTTTCAACAAGCAGAGAACAACTACCTATTCCAAAATGATCGTCCTAGCACGAGTTCGTAGCTAGCCTCATCCTTTCTAGTCAGTTCATATGCATCGAGGCTAGGATATTCGGCTCGTCATTCCATTCAACGGCCCGAGCTCCTTGCTCTCTCATCCCATATTAACTTAAAAACAAATCCACGAATCCCAATCTTTTGCCCGTCTCCTTCTTTGTGGCGCCCCCGCATTCCCCAGGGTCTTGTCATGATCGTCCTGCTCTCCGGACGTAATATCCTCAATGGACAATACATGGACTGGGCGCCCGCGATCGAAGCTCATATGCAATGTTACTGAACAGTAAGGTGCAATGTCAAGCATCATGAAGTGACGAAGTTCCCCTCCTAGGCTACACGGTTAATTGTAAAGAAAAGGTCCCAGGTAAGGTATAAAAACATGACAATCCCGCCTATTTCGGTATATAGTTCCAGGCAGCTTCTTCACCTTCAACTCGCACAATGAAGCCCTCTGGCTACCTCTGCGCGGCGGTTCTGGCTGTGGCCGGCCAGGCTGCCAAGCAGAATCCTGTTTACAAGGACCCCAAAGCTTCCATCAATGACAGAGTTGAGGACCTTCTCAAGCGGATGACTATTCAGGACAAGGCGGCGCAATTGATCCAGGGTGATATGACAAACTATCTCAATCTCACTGACGAGACTGTCAACAAGACTGGTTTGGCATGGAACTTCAAGTATCGAGCCAATTCGATCTGGACAGGCTTGTACGCGAATATGACTACTATCAAGAAGGCTGCTAAGTTAGGGCAAGATTATCTAGCTAAGGAGACTGAGCTTGGCAAGTATCATGGTTCAATATTAGGTTCACCATCTAATACTCAGCAGGCATTCCCGCTTTTGTCCAGAGTGAAGGTCTCCACGGAGTCTTGATTTTGAACGGGACAATTTTTAACAGCCCAATTGGCATGGGCTGCTCCTTCAACCCAGAGCTCATCGAGAAAATGGCCGATGTCATTGCAACTGAGTCTCGAGCCGTGGGCATCAATCAGTTGTTTTCTCCTCAAGTCGATCTCGCTCGAGAGTTGCGGTTCGGTCGAGTTGAGGAATGCTTCAGCGAGGATCCTTACTTGTATGTTTTTGCCAACTCAAGCTTATGGCTAGTTAGTTACTGATTTCCTACTAGAGCTGGAGAGATGGGTTATCGATATGTCAAGGGTCTTCAGGCAGGCGGTGTCTCAGCCATGGTTAAGCACTATGTAGGTCTACTCAGTCACCATCAATTCGTGGACTGACATTCAAAGGCTGCTTTCGCGACCCCAGAGCAAGGTATCAACACTGGGCCGGTCCACGGTGGCGAGCGAGAGCTGCGGTCTCTCTACCTCCCTCCCTTCAAGCGAGCCATCATCGATGGAGGCGCAACTTCAATAATGTCCTCCTACAACTCTTACGATGGTGTTCCAGTCGTCTCAGATTCTTACCTCCTCACTGATATTCTTCGTGAAGAGTGGGGTTATAAGTATTACGTTATCTCCGATGCTGGTGGTACTGCTCGTCTTGCTCAGGCTTTCTACGTCTGTCCTCTTGAGGACGATGAATGCATCACTCTTGAGGTAAGTCTTTCTGAACTCCGGTCGGATAAATATTGACGTGTGTAGACTCTTCCTGCTGGTAACGATGCTGAGATGGGCGGTGGCTACTGGAGTTTCGAGATCATCCCTGAGCTCGTCAAAGCTGGTAAACTTGACGAAAAAGTCGTCGATATCGCTGTATCTCGTGTTCTTCGCTCCAAGTTCGAGATGGGTCTTTTTGAGAAGCCCTTCACTGGCGTCGCAGATGATAAGATCTGGGACTATGTCAACACCAAAGCCCACAAGAAGGTTGCACGACAACTTGATGCCGAGAGTATCGTTCTTCTGGAGAATCATGAGAATATTCTGCCTCTGAAGAAAGACGCCAACGTTGCCGTCATCGGTCCCATGGCCCACGGCTATGTCAATGTGCGTACTTTCTGACTATCTGCTATCTGGTGAACTATCACTAACTCGACAATGCCAGTACGGTGACTATGTCATCCACACAGCCATGACCCGTGGAGTAACTCCGTACGATGGAATTAAGGCCGCTAGTAAAGGCAAAGTGACTTTCACCCAAGGTTGCGAGCGCTGGTCCACAGACGAGTCTGGCTTCAAGGAGGCTGTCGCCGCCGCTGAGGCCGCTGATGTCGCCGTTGTAGTCGTCGGAACATGGAGTCGAGATCAAAATGAGCTATGGCAAGGTTTGAATGCCACTACCGGAGAACATATCGATGTGAGTAACTTGAATCTCATCGGTGCCATGCCCGAGCTTGTCAAGACCATCATCGAGACTGGAAAGCCCACCGTTGTTGTATACAGTTCTGGAAAGCCTATCACAGAGCCATGGATTTCACAGGAGGCTTCTGCTCTTATTCAGCAGTTTTATCAGTCTCAGGAAGGCGGCCATGCTCTGGCTGATATTCTGTATGGCGATGTCAATCCCTCGGGCAAGCTCTCCGTCAGCTTCCCCTACGATGTCGGTACCACGCCTATCTACTACGACCATCTCAACTCTGCGCGTGCCTGGCCAAACCCTGGTGAAATTTATGAAAACGGCACCCTTAAGTTTGGTAGCAACTACGTCCTTGAGAACCCTGAGGCCCTCTACACATTCGGCTATGGTTTGTCATATAGCAAGTTCGATTTCTCCAAGGTCTCCGTCTCCAAGAGGAACGTCACGGCGACCGACACTGTGACCGTTTCCGTTGACGTGAGCAACAAGTCCAAGCGCGACGGCTCTGAGGTCGTACAGCTATACGTCAAAGACATGCTCGCCTCTGTCGATGTTGCGCGATACCAGCTCAAGGGTTTCAAGAAGGTCGCCGTCAAGGCTGGCAAGACCCAGACCGTCAAGATTGATCTCAAAGTTGAGGACTGGGGTCTATGGAACCGCAAGATGAAGTATGTCGTGGAGCCTGGTGACTTCACTATCTTTGTAGGAAACTCGAGCGAGAACTTCAAAGGCAACGTGACTGTCACAGTTTCATAGATCCGTTTAGATTAAACGCCAATCCCGCAACAGGGCATATCAATTTATTTTTTCCCCCCAATTGAGTTGATCATATCCTTGCGGTCATACAACGTTGCACAGTCTATTGTGGCGTTGACGTGCCTGGCACCGAGTCATGATTGCTTGCATGACATGTTGACGTTTTTCAGCTCAGTAGCATTTTGTTGTTGGAGCTCCCCTGGTATATTCAATTCTACTTAGGAAAGAATACTCTAGTCCTTTCGAGCAATCAGGAGCATGAGTTAATGAGATTAGTGCGATTCAGGTAAAATAGACTGAGTCAAGCTGCGAATCTTTTAAAGAATGTCGCCTGATACAGCAGCCATGAAATAGCAATGGGAGCCAGATTGGGCTTATCTTATCATAAACGGTCAGGGACTGCTTTATCCGGCACCGGCTTTTTTATCATCCGTGAAAAGACCAATCAGAATCGTCTGCGCCCGGAAATGTGGTCATGGGCTACGGGAAGGCGGGCAGCCTCGCTTCTCATTCCAGCTTCTCCTCGTCGTCCCAGCACACTCGATCCAAATTTGCTTATGGTTAGCTTTTCTGCCTCAACACGGGTTTTTTCTCACGGACTGAGACTCAGCCTTACACTGAAGGGCTGCCAATAACATTCGAGCGTCTCTTTTGCTCCCTGGACGCGCCCAAAAGGCCTGCGCTCCCTCGTCGCTTCGCCCACAACTCCCGTCGATTCGACAGTTCATTCCAACCTCTGTCCGTCATGGCGTCGCAACAAATTCTCTTTGCCGAAACTATAGCGGGTATGAAGAAGGCATTCAAAAGGAAATCATATGGTACGGAAATCTTATTGCGCTTGTCGCGATGAAGGGATTGACAGCTAACCATCCACCCAACAGAATCCGACTCAGACTCCGAGATCGAAAGCTATAGCAACCGCGGCAATAAGCTCAAAAAGCAGGCACGGTTTGCCCGTCAAGGGCAATTGGTCCCAAATAATGGTCCAAGTTCGTATAGAGAGGTTTGTTGTTTCGACAAATCCTCCCCGGCCAGTTTCTGACTTCTGCTAGTATGTCGAATATGGTGGTGTTCGACGCCCGATCCTATATCGCAATCCCCCATTAGTCGACGAGGAAGGATACGAAATAGATAGCGACGACGAAGATGAGGAGCGCGTTCAAGAAGCAGAGGCCTCGGCGGCAGAGATGAACCCTTACGCAAACATACAAATAGAGAGTAAGTCAACAATCACGCATTTGAGTAGCAGGGCTAACAGGAGTAGATATCCTTGCTCCACTTACTGCATCTACCGCGTTACCGACACACCCGACCCTATCGAAGCCCTTCACGTCCAAAACCCTGACTCGACTTGTTGACCAAAGCTGTGACATAATGCGCAAGGAGAATCGGTCTCTGTGGAGAGTCAGACATCTCCTGACATCGCTCTGCGGCGACTACACATGGGTCCCATGCGAGATGATGGTTCGGCCGGCAGATATTGAGCTCTACACAGACAACCACACGGCGCAACATCTGTTGGCGCTATCCCAGGCGGTATCGGCGCTTCCCAGAATCACCAACGGCGAAGTACAACAAGGCAGTGGTGTCGAACAAGGAGATGCTGTACCAGACACAACATTCGATGACAAGCCTATAGACAAGGACCCAGCAGAGGATGCCGATATAACCATGACGGACGCTGGAACTGCCGACCCAGATGATTCTCTCGTAGAGGATGCCGACGAGAATGCAAAGGTTGAGGCTGAGGGGGGCTGTGCTGGAACGGCTTCAAATATGCATAATGGCGAGCAAGTACCAGCTGCACAGACCGATAAAAGAGATTCCAGGGGTGAAGCGACAAACGGGGTCAATGAGCATACAAACGGACAAGGGACGAATGGGATGGAGGCGTCCAGAGCTGAGGCCACTGCGAAACCTTCAGGCAGCGATGGACATCAACAAACGGAATCGGCTGAGACAATAGGTGCAGATGTGTCCATGATCTCCGACGGGGACGACGACTTCATACATCCGATGTTTCTTGCACCTTCAGGAGCAAGACCAGATCGGGATATCAGCTTGCCGGACCAAGAAGCGGAAGATATTCGACGATTGCTTGCTCTCTACGTGCAGAAGCAGGAAGAGGTGTGTAGAGGGGCAAAGAGGTTGTTTCTAGGACTCCTCAAAGCCGAACAGATGCGGAAGAATGTACTCCACTGGTCTAAGGCAGAAGCTCATTCAGGGCTTAACCGAGACATGTCGGACGGGGAAGATTGGTACGACAAGGAGGAATGGGGTCTCACAGAAGACCTCAAAAAGGGTCAGGACGAAGAGGAAGAAGATGTGCAGACAACTGGTAAAAAGACGAGAAACCGACGTCAATAGCTGTTGGTTTCTGTGTTCTTCTTGATGGATAATGATGACTGACTTGACTTGTTGGGGGCGGGGATTGCTTTGGGCGTTTTAAGGCTGGCGTTTGGAATAAACCGCGAGATAGGCCTTGATGCCAACCGCAGTAAGCGTATTGTTACAAGCATCGATAGATCTGAGTTGAAGCATATTGTCTAGTTAGTTAGGTAGGTAGTTAGTGGTCATACCCATGAGATTCGATATCTGCATGTTCTGGTCCTGGGTGAGCTAATGAGGCTTTCTCGCGGTATAGGTTGAATTCGGCAGATTGGATTGCTTGCCTCGATTTCTCGGCTGCAGTGCAGGGATCTTCCGTTTGGTCAGGTTCCATGGTTTTTGGTTTGTGGATGGTGGATCAGTCCAAGGCTCTCCCCCAGTTGACCCTCTTCTGAACGGAACCGTGGCTCTCCACTAATTCCGGGCTCCTCCTATTATGACGCGGGCCGGACTCTCTCCTCTTCCGCTTTCCACTCTCTTCCATGTGACAGCCCGGACAGGACAGCTAGAGGAAGGTACCTCAGAGAAGTACCCTAGCTCCAAGCTCCAAGCTGAGGTTTCTTTCTCCAAGTTCTCTCTTTCAGTTCTTTTCCCTGTTTCTAATATTTCAACAATTTATCCTCTCAACAGCAAAGTTGCAGATTATTTGCAGTCTTCTTTGAACCTCTCCCTTCGGTGACTCTTCCGTGAACTTGTTACGTCAGTGATCACGACTTTTGCTATTACCTCACTCCAGGTACTCTTCGTGCCTGTTTGCTTTCTTGGTTACCCAGCTGTCATCATGGCTCTTGGTTTGAAAGACTTCGTCGACTATGTCGACTTTGACAAGCAGAGTTTGTACAGTGAGTATTTGCCAACCTGACTTGAGCATTGTCTGTCACCATCGACCAATAACACCTGAATCTGACTCCAACTCTTTGCTTCTTCCCAGTATCTGCTGCCTCCATCGCCTTCAACCCTCTCTTCTGGAAGTGAGTTACGAGTCCCAATGTGACGTTCTACCATCCCTAACTCTTGTTCTTCTTCAGTATCGTCGCCCGTCAAGGTATGCAGCTTGCAGCTATACGATTCATCTTCGACTAACTTGATCGCTGAAAGAATACCACAACAAGCTTCTGACCAAGATTTTCGGCGGTAACTCCCAAGTTGCCTGCTATGCCCTTGCTGCCACTATCTTCTCTCTTGGTATGGTTCGCGACTTTATCTTCAAGACTGCCATCGCCGAGCAGCCCACGCATCCCGCTCTTGTCAGCGACTTCATCCAGGCCGCCGCTGTTGCTCTGTTTATCGTTGGTAACGTCCTGGTCGTCTCTTCAACCTGGCGACTAGGCATTACTGGCACTTTCCTCGGTGACTACTTTGGCATTCTCATGGACGAGATGGTGACTGGCTTTCCCTTCAACGTGACCGGTTCTCCTATGTACACTGGTTCTACCTGCAGCTTCCTCGCTACCGCCATGTGGTATGGCAAGCCTGCCGGTATCCTGCTCACATTGTGGGTCGATGTTGTCTACAGGATCGCTCTGAAATTTGAGGACCCGTTCACTTCTGAAATCTACGCCAAGCGTGAGCGTGAGCGTGCTGCTGGAAAGAAGTCCAACTAAGCTCCCGAATTCTGTCTAAACTCTCCCAAGTAAACGACAATAAGAGTGACAGGACAGCATACCAGCGCCGCATGAAACGTTATCAGGGCCGCACGAACGAACGGAGACTGCAAGACAGCTCCATTGAGTCGTATAGTGTACAATATACACCAACTCGACGCAGAAAGCTACGCCTTTCAACAGGCCAGGTGCCTCTCAACAGGCTTAAGGAGTTTTCGGAATTAAAAATACAGATACCACGTCCTTGCCGACATAAAATAGTCGACGGGCATAAGGGATTACATTTGATTATATAACAATACCAAACTGAGCAACCAAGACTATATACATGGATGACATTTTCTTCAATATTCAAAGACAGGTAGCAACTGTTCCCCCTCCAGACACCACGTCTGTAGACTATGCATGGTCCTCATTCGAACTTATTGATTTGAAACATTTCTGCCTCATGGTCTAGTTTCTCTGGATAGCGTGTCTGAGAGAATTGGCCGGCATAGTACCTTGAACTCATGAAGGACACAGGATAGGGTCTGAAGGAAAACTTGACATAAACTTAAAACATATTGTACAATAATTTCAACAGCCATCCAGCTCATGATCTAGTCATTCCTCATGTGTTGATTTGGAAATCTACTCTACACTTTGGCAACCCTTCAAAATAAGCTCGGCAACCTATGCTCGTTTCTAAGCTACTCCTCATACCCGTCCATACCCAGTCAGTTTCTTTTGCTAACGCCAACTCCTATTCATTCTGGTGCACATGCATCTATGTCTCAGAGGGCTTGTTGTCGGGGAGCAAATCAACAGCAGATGCCTCTACAGGCTTTTTTTCCTCCGCGGACTTCTCCTCGGCAGGCTTCTCCTCGGTAGAAGCTTCACCTGCCTTTTCAGCTTGACGAAGAGCGAGCTTCTTCTGCTTCTTCTTGTCCTTGGCAGCCTTCTTCGCCGCCGCCTTTTCCGCCTCGAGGGCCTTTTGCTTTCGGATCTCCTCACCACCAAAGGCCTCGCGCCACTCATCAAGCTTAGACGCGGGGATCTGTGTGAAGAGAAGCTTAGGCTCGCCAATCTTTTGGCCGGGCTTGACGAGGTCTCCTGACCATGTCTCAGGAATGGAGATCAAGCCAGGGCTGCCGATCTGCTCCAGGATGGCCTCAGAAGTAGAGGGCATATAAGGATGAACGATGCTTGCAAGGAGCTGTAGATGGTTGATACCGAGGCCAATAACAGCAGCGCAACGATCTGGCTCATCAGCCAGAAGCTGGTTGTTCAGCTTGCTGTCCTGCAGAAGTTTGTTGCCAAGGGCGGAGATGTGCATAACAGTGGCAAGGCCAGCGCGGAGCTTGATGGCATCGAATTGTGAGATAAAGGTCTTGAGGGCCTCGTTCACTTCCTTCTTATGCTCCTCCAGGCGCTCGTCTGTGTATTTTGTGTAGTCGGGAACGACACCATCCAACTTGGCCTGAGTGAACTTGAGGATTCGTTGGTTCAAGTTGCCAAGGTTCTTGAGAAGATCATTGTTGTTGCAGTCAATGAACTCTTGCCATTTGAACTCAGAATCAGCGGACTCAGGTCGTCTGGATAGAAGGTAGTATCGCCAAACATCAGGGTCAACGCCAGTCTCTTTAGCAGTGTTTCCAAAAACTCCAACGCCGCGGGACTTGCTGAACTTTCCGCCCTCGTAGTTGAGATATTCGGTTGTCGACATCTTGTGGACCTTGGTCCAGTTCTCTCCTGTTCCAAGTTGAGAGGCAGGGAAGATGATAGTGTGGAATCTAAGGAATTGTCAGCACCTTCTCGGCATATCATGTGGGTTCTCAAAAAGGTCACTTACGGCACGTTGTCCTTGCCCATGAACTGGTAAAGCTTGACGCTCTCGGGGTTCTTCCACCACTTCTCCCAGTTTGTACCATCCAAGTTATCGCCATCTACCAAGTTCTTGGTAATAGAGACGTAGCCGATGCAAGCATCGAACCACACATAGAAGACCTTCTCCGCATACTCCTCATTACTCAAACCTTCGAGATCCTTGGGAATAGGAACACCCCACTTGAGGTCCCGAGTGATACCGCGGGGAAGAAGTCCCTTGTCGATCCATGACTGGGTGATGGAAATACAGTTTGTGCTCCAGTCTCCCTCCTTGCTGCTCTTATGGAACCAGGGAACGAGCAAGTCCTTAACTGCATCTAGACGAAGGAAAAGGTGCTTCGTCTTTCGCTTCTCGGGGGTGGTTCCATCGACCTTGCAGCGGGGGTTGATCAGGAAACCAGTCGCTTTAGCCTCGACATGGTCATCATCAGAGGTGCTGGGCTCGCGCTCGGGCTCAAATGGGTCGAGAAGACTGCCGCAGGCATCGCATTGATCTCCACGGGCTCCGAGATCATGGCAAATGCTGCATTCTCCCTCGACGAATCGGTCTGCGAGGAACTTGCCGTGGGCAGGATCCGAACAAAAAGGTTGAGTAGTCTCTCGCTCCTCGATGTAACCATTCTTCCAAAGCTCCTTGAAAATCTGCTGCACAATCTGCGTCTGTTGTTGGGTGGGTGTTCGGCCGAAGATGTCGAAGTCAATTCGGAACCAATCGTAGACTCCCTTGTGAAGGGCGTGATACTTGGCGCAAAGGTCGGCGGGGGAAAGGCCTTCCTCGAGGGCCTTTGTCTCGGTAGCAGTACCGTACTCGTCGGAACCACAAACGTAGATGGTGTTCCAGCCTCGTGCTCTACAATAGCGAGAAAACACATCGGCGGAGAGAACACTGCCGATGATGTTACCCAGATGGGGAATGTTGTTGACGTAGGGAAGGGCACTGGTGATTAGGATGTTGCGCTTGCCCTCCTCGGGCAGAACAGGTGATTTTGAAGCCATTTTTTGGCGATCCGGTATATCGATCACTCTATGAATGCTGGTAATGATTGATGAGAGGTTCGGTGTTGGTTGTCGTTGTATGTTTGTGAGTCACAGAGCTGTGATAACGCCTTTGACTGTCAAAATTCGTAGCTGAGGTGCGATGGCGGGGGCGGGGGAGGGGTGATTAGAGACGTCGCAGGGAAGGTCTAGGGTAACCAGAATCGCCGGGTTCAGAGTATAATTGTAAAGACTTTCTTATAAATGTTGACGGATTGAACCTATTATAAGAATCTGAATGTTGTCTGACTCATTGTCTAATTGGGAGTCATGGCAAATACATTAAAGCATGCTCACAGTCATAAGGTCGACACAGATGTTTACCCGCAAAGCTTAGAGCAAGCCTCTTCATTGAGTCAATGCTCATAGATACGTAGGTAGCTAATCATGAAGCCCGCCCAGTCTGTGGACGGACTACTGTGAAAACATCAAGCTGTTCAAAATGTCCACCCTTACAAAGTCCTCAAAAGCAAGGCCTTTGCTCGAACTTTGCCCAGCATCCTGCAAACTCCAGATCCATCTCATTCCACCAGGCCCAGGACTTGATGTACCAGAGGTACGACACAATTTCAAGCTACCGTTGTGATATGATGAGTCTACTGAACTCGTCTGGGTCAGGTTTCTATTCAATACCAATCAAATGATCGTTCACAAGTTTGGCCTTCGTTTCATAACCTATCACAGAACCTTGTCCAACTCTAATTGGATCTGTAAAGACCCCTTTTTCGGCTAGGTAACGTACAAACCTACAAACCTACAGTACCACGACTTCCTCCCATCTCGATGAGTGACGACAGGACCCCACCGAAACTGGGAAGGAGCCCCGCGTGCGTCAATGCCCGCTACCACTACCTAAGCAACAGAACAGCAACCCCACCATGCCTGAGCCACAGCAGGAACATACCTAGGTACCTACCCTTACCCAGTAAGGTATTGACATCCATCCATTATCTGGCTGGCAAGGAATCTTTCACGATACAAATACCCTTTCAAACTCGTCGCAACTTAAGGTACCTTGGGTCATCTCGAGCCTCTTCACTTCCTCGGCGCAACGAGCTCAGCCACTGCGCCAACTTACCTCTGACTAGCCCCGCGTTGCTTTGTCTACTATCAAGTCATCAGGCACTCAAAGCTCCTAAAGCTACCAACCACACTTGAGATAGCCTCATCGTGGAACTTGACAACCTGCGTCGCAGAGCTACAAGCACGGTGGTTATATACGAAAACCACGGCAGTATAGCCCATCATGAGCATGTTCCAATCGGTAAGATCATTTCGCCCTGTCTCTTAAGCAAGCAGTTTCCACCCAATGGGACCTCTTTTGTTGATAGCTCTCATGAGCTATTTACATGCCACTAGAGTAATTCCAACGTGTATTATTGGATTTGCTGACGTCCTGGTAGAAAAAACCGTTCTCGGCGGTGACTGTAACCGTTGAGAACCTTACCTCCGAGTCATATGAAGAGGAAGATCTCAGCGGTATCCCTGAGCTTGTTGATGTCATTACCCTACAAGCTACAGGCCCAAGTGAAGCAGCTCGAGCCATTCGAAAGAAGCTTAAATACGGAAATGTTCACCGCCAGATCCGTGCATTGGTCATTCTTGACGGTCTCATCCAGAACGCGGGTGAGAGGTTCCAGAGAACCTTTGTGGACGAGCCCTTGCTTGAACGTCTGCGTGTTTGCGGTACATCTGACCTGTCTGATGTTGCAGTGAGGAATAAGTGTAGGGAGCTTTTTCGCTCATGGTCACAGTACGCTGGCAGGCCAGGGCTAGACAGTCTCGCACGGCTACACAGGGTAAGTCATACTCACACAGTATTTCAACATTGAATGCTCAACATCGCAGGAACTACCCAAGAGAAAGCAAGCTGTTACACAGGAGAGATCTCGAGTCCTCAGAGAGACAGAGGAAAATCCATTTGTCGACGACGAACAAGAAGCTGCGGCAAAGGCGGCCCGTGATGCACGGAACGTTTCAGGCCCTTCGAGCTCAACCGTAGCATCCGGTTCAACATTTGGACACTCTTCTACCAAATCTTCCTCGGGGTCCAGTGCTTTCTTCGGTAGCTCTAAGGACAAGAAGAAGGAGAAAGAGAAGGATAAGGCTAAGGGGAAGCGAAAGCCTTTCAATCTTGAGGCTGAGAAGGAGCAAATGAAGTCTGTCATTGCCGACTCATCCATCGCAGCAACGAACTTGATAAATGCGCTCCAAAGCATTAACCGTGAGGTGGAGCGTATTTCAGAGAACCAGACAGCAGTGGAGCGCTTTGAGGCTTGTAAACTTCTTCGCCGCAAAGTACTACGATATGTGAGTATTCGTTAGAATTGTGAGAATATCCTTGAACTAATCATATGCAGGTCCATCATGTTGAGGAAGAGCAGTGGCTCGGAGGATTGCTTCATGCCAATGATGAGCTTGTCCATGCTCTCATGTCTTTCGAGCAGTTCGATCGTTCCATTGACGCGGACAGTGATTCAGATGACGAACTTGCCGAGCAAGCTCATCTTTATCGAAGTAGTTGTTGACTTGGATTCTGGCGAGAATGCAGCTGACTTCTTCACAGTGGCTACAATTAAAGGCAAGGAGGCCATGGTCAAGGCTGCCTCTCAGTCTCCAACCACCTCGCAGCCCCCAGACCTCTCCGAGCTAAACATTTCGACGCCCGTTCATGCAGCTCCTCCTCGGCCACCTCCCATGTCCAAACCTCACTCAAACCCTCCCCCTCAACCCCCAAGGCCAGTTGCAGCCCCTGTTGCAGCTCCGGAGGGTGAAGATGATGAAGACGATCCGTTCGGCGATTCTCATGCACTCGAAACACCTATGCACGAACGTGATCAGCCTAAGTGGTAGACATGGGGTCTAAAGATCAGGTCAAGTTGAGGCAAGCATATAGTCTTTTATAAACCGAGCAGATATCAGCGTCATCCTGTCACTTTCTTTACCGAATCCAAATCCATATAGTCGCCTCTCAAAAAGGGATTTCTCGTTGACTGAACTGCAAAGTCACATACAGCTGCTACCTGTATCAGGAGTACCTATGTGCTACGTAGGTATAGGGTATGCCTAAACAACTCGAGTGACAAGTCCTGCCAAGCCATGAAGCCGATGTTCAGCTTGAGATCAAAATACAAGTAATCAGTTAATCCTCAATGTTATCAATCTCGGATTTTACAGGTCATATTGCTCTTGCGAGGGAATTCATGAAGTAATGAATGATGAGGGTATTGATTGCGTGTTGAGATCACTCTTCCTAGGCCTAGGAAACCACCTTCTACGATATAGAGCACAGTATTTCAGAGAGGGAACGATAAACACAAGTGGCATATAACACGTCTCTGCACTGTACTAACTTCCCTCCTTGACCGGCTAAGCGTCAGGCACAACTCAAACTGACCCATCTCAAGACCCCACGATATTGGGTTTCAACTTTCCACAGAATATGAGACCTCACTCTGGATCAACTACCGGTACCTGTTGGAAGGGTCTCAAGGAATCGCGGGTCTTATCGCCCCGAGAACTTCCAGACCGCCCTCATCCAGGACGTGGTCTGACACGGTGATGTCGTACTACACACTCCCCGGATATGCAACTCGTGCAGCCAGGATGCATGGGTGCGGAGTAGTGCAGGGCAGACCGTTAATCTCCACGATGCAAGCAATAGGATGCAATCGACAATCTTCCATGGCCTGCCGGATCTTGCGGTCAGCAAAGCAAAACCAACTCAAAAATCACTTTGACAGAGCACCACCACGCGGCAGCAAGGACAATCCGGTAGTAAACAAGCAAAAGCAAAAGCAAAAGCAAGCAATCGAGAACCTGCAAATCTGACACAAACGAGAGACGGCCCGTCTTTTTGGCGATTCCTTTTACTACTGATGGTGATCTGCGCAACCTGTCATGATCCTTACCGCACATTGACCATTGACATCTGCCTTCCGTTAAACGGCACACGAGAAAAAGCAACGACGAGTCGTGGGTGCAGATCTAGGTGTGCTGAGGACTGCTGGGATCCCCTCGTGGCGGGGTCTTACTAGGCATTAATCAATATGGCGGTAAAAACTTGCACTTCGTCAACCGGCAGTGACAGAACAGCGATGATAGTTATGAGTTGAATGCTACACTACAGCAGATATCGAGATAGCACTCTCCTGAACAGTTGGCCGAAGCTTTGGTGATCGACATATCCGCCTCGCTTCCAAGTGTTGAAACAGGGCAGCTTGACTTTCGATTCAAAGATCTTAGAGAACGCATGTGGTAAGGGTGCATCGGTCCTGTGAGTTATTCACGCAATATGGCCCGCTTGCCAGCAAAGCCAACTCGTTTATTCATCATGCCAGGACCAGGCCATTTTGGTCGTTGTCACCCATCAATATGGTCCGGCTCCTGAGAGTACGGTCAAGCTCCGAGCTGGTTCATGCTCACGGCTCACCTCAGCTTGACTTGATTTGACTTCAGCGCAAGGTAACGGTGAGAGGGTGGGACAGACTGTCGAGGACCACAAATGCGGGAACGTGCAAGCATGCGTCCGTCCTCAAACCTCGCCGACGGCAATCTCAGCCCGGGCCCAGACGAGTCCACCTACTCGTGGAAAATGCTATGCAGAGTAGTTAATCAAGAGCCTACAGAAGGAAATTGCAAACAGCAGCAACACCGATAAAACTAGTCCACATGATCAAAGGACCTCATTGCTGATAAAATTGGTAGCCTCAGTTATCGTCTGTTCCTCATGCAGCCTTCACCTTACCAGACTTACCCAGTGCAAAAAATGCGTATTATCCGTCATTGTGATCAGGTTGAGGACCGAGTTGGTGGGTGGTATATAAGAGCTGATAAACATCTCATTCCTCCCGCATTTGTAGCGTCGTATCTGGGAAACATGGTGAAAGAGACCTGACGTGAATCACAGCAGTAAGAGGCAGATGAAAGCACAATTGACTGATATCGGAAATAACCCTCGTGGCAGCCATGGGCCAAAGACACCCCTGTATTGGCCCTGACGGGTGTTGGCGTGGTGGAGGGGGGCAGAAGTCTATAACCTGCATTTCAGCCCTGGAAGAAATGGCTGACCATCCCAGGTCACCTCACCCTTTGAGACTTGGACCTACACTGCTCCACTGCTTCTGGAAGGCTTCCATCAATTGTTTCATCGTCTGTGACGACGAGCACGGTCCTGTGGGCTTTGACTTGGTGCAGTTCAGGGTCCACCCTGGGATGCTGCAGGACAACGGTCAGATTCCCGGTTGGTCCTGATGATACAAAGATGGAGCAAAAAGCAAACTGAAATCCATGCGTTGTGAAAAAGACGCACTTGATACATTCGCAGGTTGGCTGTGATGTGCCTGAACTTACACCAAGACAATGATGGTGCGTTATTGGCATCAAAGCAATTTGCCTTCTGTGTTGCACTCCAAGGTTTCGCTGGAGCCTTCATGCTTCAATTTAATTTCAAGGTTACTCTGCAGCATGCACTGCAATGTTCCAGTTGCTAGTTGGTGGGTTATCCCTTTGCAAAAGAGGTGAAATGTCGATCACGGGGCAGTTTGCGCAAACGACCGCCCCACGAACCAAGTTGAGGCAGAGTCATTGCATGAGTGCATACGTATAAACGCCGCTCTTTGACATGAAAAGCTCTGATGAGATCGGCGAAGTCGTTGCGGTGGGTTTGCGACATCCGAAAGCCTTGACCAGTCATGTTTTTCGGCCATATGCAGCAGAAGCATTAACAAGCTTATTGAGACACATTGGGAGTCGATGAGAATATCATTATGATATACATACAGTACATATTCCCAAACTCTATTAGCCGGCCTGAGAATTGCCTGCGTCGTTAGCTCTCGGTAAACAAAGGTATTCTGAAACAACGCATCTTTTGACCATAACGAGAAAGGATGAGCCCTCGTATCGGCGCAATGCCAGTAACTAAACTTGCAAACCCCAGGAATTCGTGATATCCGAAACAGAAAGCTAATGGAACTCACCTGCGCTAAGGCGAGGAATACAATGTCAAACTGTTTCATCTCTGCTTCGTGTCTGGCAAGGCGAGTGTCCAAGCACAAGTGCAAAAAGAAGGTATTCGTATTGCCGCCAAGTCTTGCACTTGATACACTAAAACCACCAACCCTTTTTGGGGGTCGGTACATCGCCTTCGCCGAAAATGGCCAACGGATGGCGGGACGGACAGGCTGGAATGCAATCATAGCTGAGCACTGGACTCTTCCCGGATGCTAATAATAACCGACAGTCAAAGGCATAGATTTGTTAATGAGCAAGAGGTGCATGCTCGCGAAGTTGCTTGAAGCCTCCATGGGTGGTGTAGGGGTCATATATCTAGAAGTGCCCTATATACATGGTTGGTTAGTTATGTAGTCGAGCAAGTAAATGAGTGTAAGAATTGACCAAACCCAAGCCACAGGCACCGCTTGACACATATGTCAATAGTACGTACATTAGTCACTTGCCATCCTCGGAATCCTCTTTGTCTGAGTCTTTGTTGGGTTTGCCCTATAATCAAGGAACCCACTGGCTAAGGATTCGATGGGTGAGCCTACGCGGGACCTTCATAACTCCCCTTCGATTAAATTACTCAAGTCTCTGGAGGATTATTTGAGAGCCATATGCTGTTGGATCGATTCGTCAACTATTTGCCTCCCTAGGGGGTCGTAAGATTTTGTGAAAAGGCCTCCTCGATTGTTCATGCAGCAGGCTATCAGTCCTAGCCCCCGCGCCGGCACGGACAGGACTTCCCCGCCAAGTAAGGCCGAGTTCTGCACTTCCTTACAATATGACTCAAAGGTTGAAGAAGCCAAGCGTAAATCGAGGTCAACTGGAAAGTGTCATGGTAGTGAGAGCCGAGCCGGAGCCGCAGCCTTTGTGACATCTTGATGCCCAAGCCATACTATCCTTTTTCTTTGGTATACGTCTTTGACTGTGAACACTATCTCAGTGGTGCCCAGTCTTGGAGTGCTCTGTCGATCCGTGGTATGGTTGCCGTTCTTTGATTCTCAAGTGATATCTGGTGGCCCAAGGTTCCGTGCCCGCTATGCACTAGTCCTTAATTAGAGTCTCTTGATGAGCAGCCGAATACCAGTACATTGACCTACCTACAGCATGCCTTGGTCAGCCATTCAACCCCATTCCCATGTCAGTGTAGGTTCTGGACAGATAGTGCGCCACGACTGCAGCCCTTGAACCAACCGCTCACTGACTCAATTCTAAAACTTCTGGAAAGACGCCAGAACGAATAGAAGTGATCCATGCTTCTGCAGCACGGGGCAGATTCAGATGGGGCCCCGGGAGCATGGGGCCAGGGCAAGGATTTAGTCAGGACAAGCTTGAGCGACCGAGCACTCTTACGTATAAGATAGACACGAGACAAATAAGATCAAACGATATATGTGCATGAGTGCGAGTGTGCATGTAAGTGTGAGTGGGAGAGTAGATAAAGAGGCCGAGTGGGATCATGTAGAGATCGGTACCTACAAATACAGCAATCAGTAATGGAAAGTGCGGAGGTGAATAAGGTAGACAGCTAAATTGCCAAGGTGAGGAAGGTTTATCTCATGCATGGATACCAATACGGGATAGGCTGGAACTTGGAACCATGGAAGGAGGGGTGAGGCTTTTGATGGTGGCATGCCTCTTTTGGTGATGGATCGGAATGAGAAAGTGGTATCGAAGGACGGAAAGAAGCTCAGTAGAAGGATAGGATGTGTCGTGGGCGCAACGCTACGCTCGGACGTGCATTGTCACACAGCGCTAGATCCTCCTTTGCATTACCATTGTTCCAGAAGAGTTCTCGAAACCTTCCTCGGTGAGCTAGCGTCATTTCCGAATATGGGAGTGACCCATCTAGAGACCTTGTTAGTCTCGAAAAGAAGCCAACCAGAGCTTAGCAGCTGAAAGATATGCCTCTCACCCTTGTCGAGTTTGATTCCCAAGTTATTAGTGTCTTCCAATTCCAGCTTCATTCATTTTTTTTTCTCCTGGGCTGTTGGTCCACGAGACACCCCTTTCTCACTTTTGAAGTCGTCACTCAAGAGCGTCATGGTGGATCTTGTCCTTTATTTTGCATTAGGCTGTCCCTTTTGGCATGTCTGTTTTAATTATCAACTGGCATATGCGCCTGCGCCTGCATCTTGCGCACGGCACTTGCGGGGATGGTCGTTGGAAAGAGGGCGGCTACTGTATCGAACAGCCACAGCACAATACTTAGCTAAACCAACCTGAGCGGTGTAAGATCATACCGGGCTTTCTTCTGGAAGGCAGACGGGCCATGGTGAAGCCTTCTAAATGTTACCAGGTACTGACAAACCAGTCCCACAGCACACTACTTCAGGGACATATCTCACACGGTACAGGGTTGCTGACTCTAACATTGGGAGAGGGGAGCATCCAAGCCACTCGCTTCATATCCGATTGGGTAGTCGTATCTAGGACAACCTTTAACCTAGAGCCCAGGAGTGACAAACATCCCACACCCACGGGCAGCAAACTCATGCGCATTGCATGCATTAACATGCTAATTAAGCCACGGACTATATGGCAAGGAAAGAGCGGAATAAGAAGTGACACCGCCTCAATTAGGTAACCCATTAAAAGAGAGAGTGTGTGATATGCAGTTGAGTCTGATTCAAGGGCAGTCTTTGTTTAAAGAAGTTGATGGGGTGAGTGGTTCGTCCACTAGCCTCGATTGCTTGAGACTATCTAACGAAGAACAAAGAGGCGATGACAGGGCTGCTAACTACTAGACTAGACCAGGTGACCAGATATTGAGATTACATCATGTCAAGTGTACCACAGATTCAGGCAACGCTTCAACATACGTCGAGTGGTCCTGGATCGCTTTCACCGAAATTCACAGCACGCACGCATGGCTGGAGATTAATTAGCCTCAACCAACAGCCCAGATCTTATTGACGCTTATGGCGCGGGAAAACATTATCAAATATAGTGCCAAGGGAGATGTGGGATCCCTAGATGAGGCAAGCCACACTAAGGGACGACAACACGACACTGAGACACCGCGACACCGCCTGAGAGTGAGATACATATGGGCCAGGGGAGCATGGGCACTGATGATTGAACTCTTCTGGGAGCTGGTGAGATCTACCACTCAGGACAGCTGCCGCCTTGCCTGCCCCCCAGCCCTGACAGCCCGACATCAGCTCTGGGTACCAGCTCTGACCCGCTAGGCCGCGCCCAAATTGACGGGACCTGTTTGAATTCCCCTGGGAACAGACCTGGGTTATTTTGAGGGGGCGCACATGCCATGTCGACCCTGCAGGGTACAGGGAAGACTCATGACGTCGGCCCTTGTGAGTAGGGGTGGGTAAGGGAGAGGTGATGCGTTGTACATTGATTAGACCAGGGGAATCGATTTGGGGTCGAACATCAAACAGCGGGAGCAGGGTCAGAGAGAGGCCTGTTCACAATCCCGAGAGAGGGGGAAACAGGGCCGTACATAGATAGGTAAGAAACAATCAATAGCAACATGCTAAGCACCGTACAAGCAAACAAGCGTGGTTGATACAGGGTGAGGCTTATACGGAGCCTGTTTGCCCAGCTCATTTCTTTCATGATATCCTGTTGTTGGACTGGGACATACGAGTAGACGAAAAGGGTCCACTCGCAACTCACCAAGACACGGCATGATATGTTGGCGGCGGCCCAACTGGCATAATGCTGTAAGAGAAACGAACGATACGATCGACGTCTGAGGATCACTCCAGCTGACAAGGATTGGCCTGCCTGTGAGATTGCCCATTCTCTCAGCAGCGATCCCGACTATTCACGACAGATGAGGGAGGAACACAGCCTCTTTCCAATCAATGTCGTGCAACGGCTAGAGGTTGCAACATGTTATCCAGGGACGGTTCCACGCCAGTCGTTGAGTGACTATTGAATTGTTATGGGCATTGGTGGTTGGGTGAGGCGGCGCGCTGTGGCTGGCCGGGGAATACCCTGTAATGATGCACTGTAGGTATGCACTGTATGCTGTACAAGGAGTTGACTGCCGGGGGACGGGAGATTTCCAATTTGTGCATCGTAAAGTTCCAACAACACGACGGGAATGATCTCTTCCAAGGGCTAGGCACCTGTCTGCTTGAATGCTGGTACTGGAGGTTTTTGTTTCTTTTTTGCTTCGCTCCCAAATCTTCGGGACACTACTATAAATGATGGCAGGGTAGAATAAAAGTTCATGCTTTGATTTGCCGCGTCTTGGGGTTACACAGGCACCGGAGTTTTATGTTGAGTTAAGTGAGAATTACGCCACGGCTGATGGATGTTTCTAGGGAGAAGCTGAGGTTCTGGCCCTCGTTCTTTGTGACGTCTGTCGCATGCCAACCCCCGCTTGTGTAAGTAATGGGAGGGTCAATCTCAGTGCCCGAAAAGGTTCAGGCTCCATATTACATTATTCAAGATGTTAATGAATCATAAAAATTCTCTCTATTGACAACTCTATATACAATCTTGTATCGAGAATGGTAAGAGTGATGATTTCTTGTGGCTTTAGAATCCCGTGTTTCTTTTAGAAACGTGAGGGTAGGTATGGTCTGAATCCTAGTCTCAGCTGTTCGCCTTACTGTACTAGACTAAAGGTCATCGATGCAAAATTCAACAGCGTCTACTCTGTAGGTAGCTAGCGTAGGTACTCGGTGCTAATTTATCGGCCTTGCGCGTTCTCAGCTCGCGTTCGCCCGTGATATGAAACCTCAATTTACAAGTCATCCACTGTTACAGTTCGTCGATCCCTCGATGATTTCCTCCCGTCGCGTCGAGTCTCGAGGTTCTGCCAACCCCCGTCCTGTGCTTCGATCCATGTCAACATGTCTCTTGCGAGATCTAGCGCACAGAGCAAACCAAACCTGCGAGATCCAGTTCAAACGAAACCCTCGAGCGGCTTTCGGGCAATACCTATTTTTCTTTTTCCTCTTTAAAAAAGAAAAAGAAAAGGAAAAGGAAAAAGAAAAAAAAATAAAGATGTGATGGGAACAAAGCCAAAAGGATCGATCTTCATTTCATCGAGACCAAGAAAGAAGCATATGTCTGTGTACCCCTACTGTACGCATCTATAATATCGAGTCCATAATGGTTTCCTTTTTTCTCTTTGTTAGAAGGTCCCAATATTCTAATTACAAAGACATGATTGCTTACTCGTGACTGAATTACACCTGCACTACTGTTTTCATTATCCTATCCCATTGACTCTATTTCTGGCTCTTGTTTACTCTAGCTCAGGTCAGGCTGAGAGTATCTTGGCCATGCTTTATTCTTATTCCCCCAATCCCTGTCTCTGCCCTACTATCTGGCTCATCTGATGCGCTACACGCGCTTTGCTTTAAACTGGCTGAACTTGAAGCGTTGGGTTGGGTTGGCCGCTGTAATGAGTCTGAGTCTACTTCATTCCCGCTACCGCTATTCACGCCCTCATTCAGGTCCGCTACCCCTGTCGCCTTCTAACCCCTGCCCGGGAGTGCGCCGTAATTTATTTCGCAGACCCCCTCCCTCCACTAATTCCCCCCCATAGGGAGTCCACTTTCACTTCCCCTTCACCCTCCCACTTTCAAATCCCGGAGCTGCCTTTGCCCTTTGCCTTTGCCTGCCTTCGCCTTGTCACGTCCCGCCATAGGGACCCGTCCTGGAACCTGACATAAAGACTTGACCCCTACCTGGCCCTCGATCATCGCATCAACTCCTTTGGTCTACTTTATCTATCTCCCGCTCCCGTCTCTCGTTGCGTTTTGGTCCTCATACGTCCTGGCGATTGATATTCCGCTCTACTATCTTTCACATCCTCACCACTTTCAAGAACCCTCTATCCCCCCAGCTGACCCTTTAACGGTACCTGCGTCTAGACCACTGGCCACCAGTTGTGAACAGACCACCTCCTGATCCCTTCTTTCATCGCATCGCGCCTGTGAACGACTACGTCTCATCAGCTGTCGTGTGCTGATATAGTGTAAATTGAATTTGATAACTTGCAAGAGTCTTCTGTTCTGTTGACTTTTCATCTCCGACCGCCCGATCGACAGTGCATCACTTTGTGGAGGGTACAGAAAAAAATTTAACCATTTTTGCCTAACCCCTGCGGTCTTCGGTTCTTCCACCTCACACATACAACACACGCATTCCTCCTACGCTCCAGCTACAGAGAGCTTCGTCGTCGCCCAAAACCGAAAATCCGACAACGAAATCCTGTCGCCGGTCGACCTCTCCCCTCCCGCTTCGATCGAACCCTCACCGAAAAGCGGTCTGCAAGATTTCACGTTCACCTTGCCAGTGCGACCATACACGTCACTTGCATTCAAACGCGGACAGGTGAGTTGCATAAGTTGTTTGTTTTTCGGGACCTGACACTCGGCGGATCTTGGGATACCGATGATGCCGTCTCTGGGCGACTGGTTGGACCTGAGCATGCCGTTGCATTCGCTTATCCATCTGCCGGTCCCTTCGGGATGGCATTGTTTGTATTGGCACCTCGAGCATCAAACATGGCCCGCTACCATTTCAAAACTAAGTCACTAACATTCATCTTCGCAGCCAACGTCAGCTTGACCGCCTTTCTGCCGTGGTCCGTCACTTGTGAGCGCCCTCGCACATCCTTCCCCAAACGCGCCACGTCTTCAGCTGGCAATTCCCACCATATTGAAGATGAGCGGCATGCGATCACCAGCTCCTACGGAGGTTATGGACATCACCAACATGCTCAATAAGAAAGGTCAAATGCAACAACTCACTTCCGGTCTCCTCGATCACCAACAATACCAACACGCCTTCGTTAAGCACGAACCCGGTATGGAGCGATCAGCCTCTCCTCACGGCTCTGAGCACTCGCAATACTCCAACCCTCACAGTATCGCCCGAGCCTACCCATCGCCATCCACGATGCAAGCGCCGATGCATATGCCGAACCCCATGTCTGCCGCTATGACACTCCAAGGCTATCCTGAAATGCCTAACATGGGAGGCATGCCTCACATGCACATGCAACAGATGCCTCAACAACCCCCGCCTCCTCCCCAGCAGCCCATCAAGGCTTATCCTTGCAGTACCTGTGGCAAGGGATTCGCTCGAAGAAGTGATCTTGCTCGTCATGGTAAGTAAAAAAAAAAGCTGAGACATTGATTGGCGATGCTAATGAGTCCCAGAGCGCATTCACAGCGGAGTTCGACCCCATGTTTGCGACTGGCCCCAATGTGGAAAGCAATTTATTCAAAGATCTGCCTTGACTGTGCATCAGCGCGTGCATACTGGAGAGAAACCTCACCACTGCGAGACTTGCGCAAAGGTTGGTACACCAAACTCCAGTTTTTGTGACAGTCGCTTACCAAATACAGCCCTTCAGCGATAGCAGCTCTCTAGCCCGACATCGCAGGACGCATTCCGGGAAGCGTCCCTACAAATGCCCCTACGCTGATTGTCAGAAGACATTCACTCGCCGCACCACCCTTACCCGTCATCAGAACCACCACAGCGGTACTATCGAGGAGGCTGCCGCCGCGACCGCTGCTGCTCTTGCTGCGTCGAAGTCTAAGGGCTTGTCACAGGCTCGGTCTGAAAGCGACCACATATCTAACCATGGCTCGCCCTTGACGACTCCTTCTCCTAGTCAGCGTACTATGTCTATGTCGCCCAGTGTCGATCTGTCTGGCAACAACAGCATTCCTCGTCACCCTGGTGACTTCCAGTACCTGTCACAGAATGGTTCTCTGCCCATGCACATGCGCGTTGGCAGCCCCACCTCCACCTCATCTGGCGGTTACAATATGATGCGACCTACCTCGCATCCCACTAGCTATGGTCCTCCTCCTACTCTGGAGCCTAACCTGGATAACAGCCAGGGTACGCCTAGCAGCAATGGAGGAAGCCCTCACATGGCCAACGTTGGCTGGCAGTCTCCCTCGCACATGGCCTCGCCGTCGCAGAACAACGCCAGCTATGTTTATCCTGATCCTGCGGATGCGTATCCTGCCAACCAAGCCATGAACCAGATGTATTACAGTGCCGCTACGCACATGCGCCGACCCCAGAGCACCGAACCTGGACTGGTACACATGGCTTAGTCAGGCATATTGCCAGATTTCAACGTTTGAGCAATGCTCGAGGTCGTCTTACTTGTGATGATCTGGGGTGAGCTCACCGATACCCTGTATTATTGAAGCTGTGCCCGACTCGGGCACGAAGATTATGGCGGCGTTAATTCCTTCTGGACTGGATTCCCATACTCATACCCCTTCACTTAGGCTTGCCACAGCTGACGACAAGTTGTGCGCATGTCTTGGTCTAATATCAATCCCCCACATCACACATCACTCTACCGTCTAATAGGCGGGCTCGCTCCTAGATGGAGCATGTTTTGAACGTTAATTTCTGTGCTGTTTCGTGGTTTTCATGTCTTATCGATTCCCCATCTCTCGTACATTATGGATCCTTTTTTATTTCCTTTGTTCTCGTATCAAATAGACTGGCGGATGGCAATGTGATGAACGACGGACAGGACATTGCATTTGTCTGCATAACGCAAACATAGGAAGGGAGTTAAACTGGAACATTTGCTTGCTATCGCCTTTTTCTCCTGAGTATATCAGAGACAAGAGAGAGCAGGCATTATGGGAAGCACAAGACGCTGGCATGTTTGTGTATCATTATGTAGACTTGGACTTACGGAATGGGAACCAACATAGACTTGCTATTTGATGCGATGAATATACTACTACACTCAACAAAAACGGATATCAGCCCACTTATGACTAGTTTATGCTGTGACACACATACACTCACTCTAGAACTAGAACATCAGCCAGCTATCGGTTGACATATCGGTCAGCCGCGGCCGACGAACTTCGGCAATTATTACCAGCTGTCATGTACCCCTCAATTGAGCCGCATGGATGAACATTTGGTGTTTCACTGCCCAGCGAGATCGACAAATTACCCCTCGTCTAAATCCGTCCTGTCAAGCCCCAAAAACCTCCATGACGTCTATCGCGTATAACAAAGCCTCCACGAGCACACGACTGTCAAGCCCAGCGACCGGTCTAGACTTTTTTTAAGACTATAAATTTCAGCTGAAAAGCTGAAACTACGCCATTTGGAAATAAGAAAAAAAATTCAAAAGCGAAAAAGCGAGAAGGCTTCTCCCCTGCCTAACTCCCGGCTGGTAGTGCAGACCCCCGCAGAACGGCGATTTTCTGATTATTCATCGCAGACATATTCAATATTCAACGACAGGCCACGATGGGCGGCATTGACGCCTGGATTCGCCAATCAGGCAGCCCTGACGCCGGCTGAGCTGGGATTTTATCATGTATGAGAGGGCTTGGTGGAAGGTGTTTGGCTAGAGCCCTGATCCCTGGAGGGTAAAATGTGAGACTTCATAAAACAGGACACGGAGAGGAAGTACCCCGTTCATATATATATATATATAAGGATCTGGTGTTGTTTGCTTTACAGATCGACAGTGCTAAAGTGTGACAGTGCTCAACTGTTTTTACCTTTTGGTGTTGGCGTCCATCTTTACTTATACGCCCCCACGACTTGAACGATTTACAAACAGAGATTCTTCCGTTCTCTTTTCTGACACCTTCTTTTCACTTTCGACCATGCTTATTGACATCGTCATCCATGGAGACATTCTATGTCCGTGGTGCTATCTCCAGAAAAAGACCCTCGAGGAAGCCATGGAACGATATCAAGCACTTCACCCAGAGATTGAATTCGATGTCACATGGAAGCCCTTTCTTCTGTATCCCACGCTACGAAGAGGTACTTCTACCACTCTGCCTCTCGTTATTATTCTAACCCGTCATAGGTGACAAGCGTGCCCTCTATGAAAAGCTCATGTCCCCGGAGAAGCTGCGGCTCTTCACTTCTCGGCTTCAAACAGCCGGTGCTCGTTACGGCATCGAATTCTCTGTGACTGGGAAGACAGGGCCTTCACAGCCTGCCCACCGACTTGTGGCATTGACCCTTGAAACTCGCGGAGCAAATGTCCAGTCTGCGTTTCTTGATGCTCTGTTCCGAGGTCACTTTGAAAACGGGGCTGACATTGCTGACGAAGCGTGGTTGATGCACGTAGGCCGGACGGAGGCCAAACTCGAAGATTCTGATATGAGAGCCGCACTTCTGGGGCCGGGTCTGGGGAAGTCGCTCGAAGACGAGGTCAGAACTGCTGCCATAGCGGGTGTAGAAGCCGTGCCTTGCGTCACGGTTCAGAAGAAGTTTCGAGTTGGGGGGTACCAAGAGTCAGACATCTTTGAGAGCTTGTTTGACAAGATACGACGAGAGAACAGGTAAAGACAGATCAAGGCGGGGACACAGGGCATGGCAAGCGATAAATACACAATCGAGATAGGAGGCTTGTCACGCACACGGCAAAGGGCGATAGGAGTTTTGATATTGAACAATGTTGTTGATTGAATAATTTGAAACATGCCGCTGCCTTGTTCCCTTCGTCTACCCGACGATGCCCGTCTCATAATGCCCTTTTGTCTTTTTTGTTTGACCTTAATCTCAATGGGTTCCTTTATCGCCAAACGCCAAATAAAAATCAAATCAAATCAAATGATCCGTCCCATGAGCCTCGAGCTCATCACCCTAACGCCCTGAAATGAAAACAATTATGATACACGCGTTCCCTATCGTCGCATGCCACTGTAGTCTTGCATGAGATGCGCCATGTGCACGTTGGTTGCCTTGCCGATCCTGTTGCCCTTGCGACGCTTCTGAGCCTTGGGCTTGTTGGCCTGTCCATCCTTTGTCTTGCGGGGATCTTCGCTTGTAGGTTTTTGTCCGACGCTCGTAAGCTTGCGGTGCATCTCCTCGAGGGGTGGCAGTTGCACACGCTGCCACATACTCTGGAACTCTGGCTGGACCTTGTGGTGCAGCGACGGATCATTGGGCCAAATGTAGCGTGGGATGTTATCCTTTTTGGTGCGCACTACTAGGATCCTGTGCTCGCGCTCGAGCGCTGATATTGTGTCTTCGCAGTCGGGCCAGCCGTCCTTGAGGTCCTTGACTGACACGCCTGAGGCATCTGTCTTGGCTTGAAGATGAGCGAGAAGGCTGGTTGCGTCCTTGACTCCAGGAATGATAGGCCGGTGGACATAGGTACCAGTTTTCCAGGTCTGTTCGCTGAGGTTCGCATCAGGCTTCCACTCTACACGGCGATGGCCCCGTAGACCCTCGGCAAGTTGTCGCTTGTGCTCATCGTCAAAATTCCGCAAACTCAGATGGTCGATGATATCCGTGATGGTCTTTGCGTCACCCTTCTTTTTCAGGTAATCGACAGCATAGGTCATTTGCGTCTTGACCCCAGCACCATAGCCTGTGAGCTGCGGCTGAGAGTAGGGCACCTCGGGGCCTGCATCCCGTTTTCGCTTGGCTGTAGGAGTATTTGGATCGGAGGCTGCAGAAGGAGATGGCGAGGGAGGAGCAAGCGAAGGGACGGCGAGGGATGAAGCCTTGTTTGTTGATGGATTTGAGATCTTTGTCGCGGCTGCTGAAAGGGTGCCCTTGAAAGCATTTGCCTGCCTTTCGAGATAGGATGACATGATTATCTAGGGGAAAAGAATGTATTCTCTGCGGATCGGAGACGAAGATCGAGAGGTCGCGCTTGTTTATAGGGGATCGGTGTCAAGGAGAGACGGCCAGGGCGGACAGCGAAGAACAAAGGAATAAGGAAAAAAGAAGATGGAGGTTGAGTGAAGTAAGCTTGAGGTTTAGATTGATGTTGATCCGACGAGGCTGATGTTCACGTTAGTGTGGCGCTAGGTGCCAACAGTGACCAGGGGGGGTGCACTGCTGTGGTTGTGCTACTAACCTCCACTGACTACTTATCCACTCGATCAATACCTATATGTATCTAGAATGAGGCTCAACAGGTGAGTAGAGGGTGTGTGATTGCAAGAGGAGAAAAAGAAAGGCCAATTCACAGGCATCGAACGCGTATTTATGCTTGCTTGAAAGGGACGTACAGTCATAGGCAACGGATATCAAACTCTGCTATTGCATTTACATGATAAACCTGGGACAGTTAAGAAGATTTGATCTCTTTTATTACTCACAGGGAAAAGTTCAATTGACTCTGAGAAACTTACAACCAATCACCATTGGTAAAGATGTTAAGATACTTTCGGCCGCAAACTTAAGCTTTAGGCAGTCCACAGGTAATGAAACACGATATCTGCTTCTTCACGATAGAAGTTTCTACCTGCTCCTCGATAACTATGGATTCTTATGTTACAATTAGGCTCATGGAAGAAGAGACAAACTACCTCAACTCTTTCAACTCTACATAAGCCCATAGGTAAAGAGGTTGACGTTAAGTTTACAGAGCTATACAAGGACCACTCAGTAACAAGAACCTATGTTAGCATCAAAGTTTTAATCACAAAGGTAAATGGGGAAAATGGTCATAACTGGTCATCGATTAAAACAGTGATATATATTTACTTTACTTTGCTCCCGAGATCGTCATCTCCATTGTTGAATGCATGTCCCGTGCTCATGTAACACCGTGGCCCATGAGACGAGACGGCCGAATCGTCTGTCTGACTGCGCATGAGTCGTGCCTCGGAAATGGGTCTCGTCTGCACTTCGCTGCGATCCTTATCTTTCTTTTCGGGTTTCGGTTGCACGTCCCGATCCCCTCTCCCATGCACCCCCAACAAAAAAAGTAAAGTCCCGAAAATCGGGACCTGGCATGGGCTTTGACATTAGTGAATTCGCCGCTGCCCACTGCTATCATCGTGTCCAAGCCAGGGTAAGCAGCAATTAGTAGCTGCGCGCCCGTCGTCTATCGCCGACCTCTATTCAGGCCAAAGAAAGCTCCCAATGCATAGTGGTCCTTAGACATACATCTGCATTGATGCCGTAGCAAAATCCAAAGAACACCCTTTTGTCTCTATCCTCACTCATGCGATGCGATTGACATGAGACGCTTATGCGGAGGCTTGGCCTTGAGCCTCTTGCTGCTTCTGGAGATAGTTGTAGGCAACATAGGCGATGAAACCAACAACGACAACAATGGCGTATGTGTTCAAGCTGGAGCCGGCGGGATCAGACTTGCCGCTTCCCTGGTTCGAGTTGGCGATCTGGCGTTTGGGGCCCTCGTCACCAGGCTGTAATGACACCTGTTAGCGTTTGCTCCGCCAAGATAGAGGGCTCGATTACTCACCAGACGCTTGAGTTCACCGACGAGAAGGCCGTCGAGAACCTCTCGGGCCTCGTCACTGTGGCCAACATCCTCAAAAGCCTCGGTGGCATCCTGGCCGGCAACGTCGAGCATGACCTCCTCACCACCGCTAAGTCCATGTTAGTATCCCGAGTAATGATTACGCCACGTAGGGCAGAAATATGGCAAGATAACGTACGGGTGCTCGTCGAGGAACTTGGTGCAGTCGTAGACCTTGTCATGAACAACCATGTAGATGTCGCTGGAGGTGTTGTGCTCAGCAACATCCTGCATGGTGAACTCCTTCTTCGCGGACATGATTGCGGGTGTTGATGTGACGGGTCGTGAAGAGAATTGGGGGTTCTGGTCTTGTTCGAGGGCTGTCGTCGCACAAGTGGTGGGATTGGGATTGTGAGAGGATGGGAGTGGAAGAGAGAGAAGAAAGGAGGAGAGAAGAATGGAAAGTCACAAGCAACTGGACGGAACCTAACCCAAGTTCACAGCTAAATTAATTTAGGTCCCTGTTTCTAGGTGGCCTTCTGGAGATTTGGCGGCGGCCACTCTTGCCAGGGGCCCATTAGTACTAGGTAAGGTAGGTACCTAGACGGAGTAAAGTACTGGCCCACATAACTTCTATGTACCTGGTACACGATCCTGATCCTGATCCTTTCTATTGCGGCGTCTTACCTTTCTATTGTTTCTGTCGTAATTCCTCGGAAAGTCATCGGAAAGGAAGTCGACCGACTGCCCTGTACTACCGGATTCTTGGGGTACAATGCATTCGTTTGGATTACCTACCTACTAAGGTATTGCTTCTCTCTGAATGATCCTTTTGGGCACGATTCTCTTCTATTAACATGTGCTTTTTGTTACCTACAGCCTTATCATTCAGGCCACGACTAGTATTGAATTTCAACCTCAACCTCACCCACTTGGAGTTCCTGGTACGATTCGGTGCCCCAACATCCGGACCCATTCCCTATGAAGCTCATGCCCGAGGATACTTCTGAGCCAATCGCAGCCATCAAAATTACCGTCTCTACTCTCTGATTCGTCACTTTTTCTCAACCCCAGCCTTACCAGCCTAAGTAATTTGTTCGGCTGTTGATGAGGCCCAAGAACCGTGGGCTGGCACAATTCCCTTCTTTGATTCCGTTTGTTTGCCCTGCTGTGCTGTGCTGTACGGCCATACGAATACGGTGACCCCCCGCCCCCCCCCAAGGTTCAATACTACTTCACCGTCATTTTGAACATCGGTTTCCATTGCTTTTCATACCAACGTGGTATGATTCTTTGTTTCCATGATCAAATTACAGTGATTCGCCCCGAAAGGTATCGGATAGTTAACCCTGGTTCTTCCGATCTCTTCCGTGAAGGGCACATTGGCAATAGACTACAAAACAGGTATCAACACCAGATCTGCCCCTCCGAACTCATCT
This sequence comes from Fusarium gaditjirri, assembly GCA_013266175.1. Lineage (NCBI taxonomy): Eukaryota > Fungi > Ascomycota > Sordariomycetes > Hypocreales > Nectriaceae > Fusarium > Fusarium gaditjirri. The sequence goes on along the minus strand of JABFAI010000036.1, from coordinate 44,930 downwards.
ATAATCTCCCCCGCATCTTAAAAACTAAACAATACCGGTACCTAAAACACGGGCCTATCCTCCGTCCACCGCGGGGTTATGCCATTGCCACAAGTCACACCCTGGGAGGAAATTGCCCTTTCAAGACAAGTTTGGCGAGACATCTCTCCTGAGAAAGAGTCAAGATAACCGAACACTATGCCGATATGTTCCATAGCCAACCTGATTCCGAGGAACAACGCAGCTCTGATGCCACATGCTGTGATTCCAAGAGCTGAAGGTCACTCGCAAACCAGTACCGATGGAGATGCCGATTCCCGATTCCCGATTTCCGAGGAAGACATCTCTAACCTCAACCGCTTGCGGTTGACTTATGCAAGATAAGCAATACATGACAGAGGCATTGCCTCCAGTGAGCTTCTCATGTATTATATGGACTGGCTGCTCTGCGTCTTTTAAGCTCATGACCGTCTAGGTAAAACCACCCGGAGATTGATGTATTGACGATATCGGATCGCCTTGAAACGAGTCTTGCAAGTTGCTCTCGGATAACATAAGATAAACATTCAGTCACCTAGTTAAGATTTTCTTGCTGCTCAACCAGTCTGCATTATCGGCCATGTATGGCCGGAGTGCCATCCGTCAAGTTCCCGTCAGTCACAAACTCGGTTTACATGCTACACGTTGTGCATGAGACTAGAAACCTCTGAAGCGATCCATGCCATATGCCCAATTTAGTGATTTGTGGACTAGTGATGGCCATGCAGTTATCACGGATTAAAGCCTTAGATGATACGGTTTGATTATCAAGACAATCGCATCCAAGCCCGTACTATTCTCGATCGATGCTCACATTCTTAATCCCCCAACTCGAGGGAGGCTAGCACCTTCAAGATAGAAAATCGATACTCACCATGTATTCTACGTTGTTCCTCGTCCAGTCTATCCTTCAAATTCGTGCGCTACTAATGACCATGCTCTATCGCCTTGAGCTTCCACCACCAATATCTTGACCTAGCCTGTAGCTCGTCACGCGATCCCACTCAATTTTCTGTCTCGTCACAGGGAGCTGTCGTCGCAGACCCTTGAAGGCCCCCTCGCTGAGGCTCACGAAACCCTTGTTCAGCTCCTCCTGGTACTTTCTCTCCGTGGTCGAAATCTCCCTGACGATGCTGGCGCCATTGACGGAGGAGATGGTGCTGGAAACGGGTTTGTTGGTGAGCAGACGAACGTTGCCGTCTTCGTAATAGTGCACGTCAACTTTTAGGGAGCCTTCGAGAGCTCCGGAAGATGGGTCAAGAATGTAAAGCGACCGCCAGCGTCCGTTCCTGGGGACATTAGCTTTGTGAAACATGACTGTTACGTAGAAAACCTACCAGAAGTTGTTGGGGCTATATTTGTTGCCAACAATAACGATGGCAATCTTGGAGTCCGACTCGATTGGGTAGACACCGTGCGCAGCATTGGCGAAGTGCTCGTCAACGTAAGGTCCGATACTCTTGAGTATGGATTTTCTATGATTGTATGTAAGCACTTCATGCTGCTCAACCGGCTCGAGTTAACTTACACAAGATCCGCTTGAGCTCCTTCCAGAACATGGCTTTGCACGGCGCTAGCTTTCTATTCCTCCGTCAGAACCATGTAACCGTTTGTGTAGACATGCGCAGCTTACCTGCGTAGTGTGGTCGAAAGCAAAGCTGGAAGAGCTCTCAACATCGTAATATCGGCCGTCTCCAAGCGAATTGTGGGAGCTAATAATGACCTGGCGCGCTCATAAGTTCCAATCCCTCTGCTTTCGAAATTATTCGTCACCTACTAGTTGGCTGCTACCAGGCAGCTTCACCGTAACAAACTGCTCCTCATTGTACTTTTCGAATGCGGGACCGAGGCTGGAAATGATATCGGGTGAGGTTTCGAGGGTGAGGGACTTGATATCTGTAGATTCGCGTCAGTATTCATCGTTGCTCAGCGATCGCACTTCGACTGGTAATACCTGCGATAACATCTGCGAGCTAGGAGTCCATATTAGCTGATGACGCCGCGGACAAGAGGATGATATCAGCACGTACCTCTCCCGGGGGAGCTCCCTCGACAAAGGCAGAAACAGTCTCTAGATCCGACATTGTTTAATGAGATTGAATGCGCCCTGTATAGGTATAAGGCGAAAAGGACGGGCGTTGGCGTTGGCGTTGAGGCTCAGGGCGTGGAGTTCTTGAGGCACAGCATGGGCCACAGTCAAGGGGAGGCGGGGCAGGATGGAGGAGCTTAGCTTAGGTGGAGCAGGAGCATAGGTGACGGCGTCAGTGGGGTTTATACTAGCCCTTCTATTTGCTTATAAAGGCTACTACAAGGAAGACTTATAACTTGGAACACTTAAGACATCGAATTACTTGTGCTCCTCAAAGAATCGATGCCTCGGATTTCTATTTTGTGGCTCGAGCTATCTTGGCTGTTCTGGTATAACCGCTTTGCCTCCTTTCCATTATCCTTCCACTAACTTAGTAGTTCAACAACTTCTTGATATTATCATAAATTCCTGGGAACAATGTCAGCCTTGAACCACCATCACAACGATCTTTCGATTACTTACTTGCAACGTCAGGAACATTAAATTTCTCATAGAGCAAAGGCGAGTGAATACTCCACCCAGCAACTCGAGCGACCGGTGCCTCTAATCGCAGGAACGTATCATGATCTCCTTGAATGGTCGCGGCAACTTCAGCACCAATACCTGCATTCACCATAGCTTCGTGGACAACCATGACTCGCCCTGTCTTGCGGACACTCTGGAGTACAGTCTGCTTGTCCCACGGATACAGAGTTCGAAGATCGATCAACTCAACAGAGATGCCCAGATCCTGCTCTGCCTGTTTGATAGCGTTCTGACACAGGTAGAGGGGTTGACCGTATGAGACAATTGTGACATCTTTGCCCTCCTTGAGAATCTCGGCCGTCGATAACGGAAGTTCGTATGAACCAACAGGAACCTGCTCAACGGCCGCGCGGTACAGGATTTTGGGTTCCATAAACACGCAGGGATCGTTGCTGCGAATTGCGGCCAGGAGAAGACCCTTGGCTTGAGCTGGCGACCTTGGCATGATGACCTTGAGTCCAGGAATATGTGTGAACAAACTCTCGGGAGATTGTGAATGGTAGAGACCTCCGTGACCAACACCACCGCAGGGCATGCGTACAGTCAAGCCACCCACGCTTCGCCCGCAGGACCCGTCACGATATCTGAATTTGGCGGCCTCGTTGACTAATTGATCGAAAGCTGGGTAGACGTAGTCGGCAAATTGAATCTCAGCAATAGGTCGCATGCCTTCCGCAGCAAGACCAATACCGAATCCCATGATACCCTGTTCTGTAAGGGGAGTATTGAATACTCTCTCAGCACCATGGGTTTCGGCAAGGTTCATAGTGCATCTGAAAACACCACCAAAGGCAACATCCTCTCCAAAAATGACAACAGACTCATCCTCAGCTAGTGCAATCCCCATCGCGTCGTTGATGGCCTGAAACAGGTTCATCTTCTTGGTCGGCCCATTTCGAATGCTTTCAGGTAGCTCCTTGTGGCTCAAAGCAGCCTGTGAGTTATGTGCAAGGAGAGGAGTCGTGCCATAGTCGACAGGCAGATTTAGCTTGGCATGAGGCGGATGTGTCGAGTAGCACTTTCGTCCTACGGGAAGCGCAAGTGAGAGTCGTGCAGTCGAATGATTGCTGACGACGTGTGCCCTCTTGAAATGGTGAATAACACGATGCTTCATGGCGATGGGTTAACAATGTTCACAGGTGGTAATGGCAGGAGACGGGTGACTAGAGATTCAATTTGAATGGCATGTCAGGAGTAATGATAGCAGCCGAGTTGTAGTAGAATAATTATACCTTAGATATCCAAAGCCAGCCGAAGGAGGCTTATTTGATTGATTGATCCTCGGTGAAGTGATGTCAAGCTCGGCTTGCTGCGGGCTATTGGCGGCGGCTTCTATCGCCCTCATGATCTAATGCCGAACAAGACGGAGAGTTACCCAATCAGCTCCTAATAACACGGATCAGTAAGGGACACAGGAAACAATAAGGTAGAGTGTAGATCACTTCACCAAAGGACTATGTATCTCACATTCCTAGCAGACTTTACGAGTTGAGACAAAGATAGTCTGCTAATGATACTGATAAGGATAAGGCATCCAAGGATCATTATCGAGATAGTATGAGTGTCTTGAGATCTCATCTCCCCTAATACTATCCGTACGAGCGATAGGTCTTTGACATAATTGTTCTAGAAAACAAAAAAGTGTTCCGTCACTGTACTCCGTACTTTGCTTGGTAATAATTGGTTAGCTGCGACGCTGTCTCGCAAACCATCATGAGCCGTTCAGCCGTTCAGTCAAATCCAAGCGCTTCAACATCGTCCAGAGTGTCCAGTCAACCAGCCTATGCACTAAGCCAGCGTCATAAGGATCATGGCGTTGTCAATATCTGGGCAAATCTTGACCTCGGGGAGCAAGAAAATATCGGTCCTCAATATAGGGTATTAAAATAAACTCAGCAAATGGCATCCTAAACTGAATTTACTGAATTTACCATTCTTTTTTTCACTTAGGATCGAGGTCCTGAGTTTTCTTGCCCCCTCCCCTAGTTGGACGACACCTATTTTTTAGTATCTATACTTACTTGACGGCAATGAGTTGCCGTTGCGTACGTATGCTTCATTTGCTTTGACCACTGACATAGTGTCGTATTTGAAGGAAAAGGAAATCCGACTTCCTCTAACAGGGCCGATTTGGCTTCCCAAATAACTAGAGCAGCAAAAAGGAAACATGACGAAACGTGTCGAATAAGTTCTGGGTTATCCGTTTCGGCGAGGTCTGGGCCTGGGATAATTCCAAGGATATATCTGGTTGCCCTGACAACCACGATCGACCAAGACTGACGTCGTAATTGGTCGTAAAACCACTGACACTCGCTCAAGTCCATTTCTTGCATTCCAATTACGCCGTCGCTACATGTCTCACGATGCCGCCTCCAGAATCATCGCGGCGCTCTCACTCACACCGACCTCGAGACCGCGATAGGGACAGAGAAAGGGATCGACGAAAGAACGGTCAGCGGAAGAGGAAACCGCAAAGCTCCCGGCGACCAGTCTCTGGGTCTGAAGATAACCGGGACAGGAGTTCGAGAACATTATCAGCAAATGCATTAGCGGATCTAGAAAGGGAGAATGCGCGACAGAAGAAACGGAGCGAAAGGGCGAGTCGAGACTATAGAGACGAATCACGACGGCGAGATCGGCGAGATGAACACAGGAAGAAAGATCGGGATCGAGACCCCGATAGGCCGCGAACTCATGGCAAGCATAAGAAGAAAAGGGTCGTGAGTGGTGCTATAATGGAGGAGGGACGGTCCAAGACTCATCTCCGAGGTGGTTGGGGGAGTGTGGACAGTGTGGAACAAGAGAAAGACTTTTATTTATCAAAACCGCCCAAGAAGAGCAAGAAGAAACTCTGTAGGTTGGAATGTGGTGAAATTGGTAGTTGAGAAGCTGACTGTACACAGGGATTGCACTCGGTGTGGGTGCCGTTGTCCTCATCATCATTATCGTTGTGGCAGTAGTCGTCAGTAAAAAGAACAAAGGCGGTGGAGGAGGAGGAGGGAGCAGCGACAGCTCAGACGACTCGACCGAGGATACTTCTGACCTGGACGGAATGGATCATTCAGAGATACCCGAGAAGTGGCAGAACACATATCTCGATCCTTGGACGTGGAAGTCAACCACCGATTTCAACCTCACTTTCACTGACCAAATGGTTGGAGATTTGCCCGTCATGGGTCTCTACGACGACTGGGACGACTCAGCCCAAGCCAACGACAATGTACCACCTCTCAACAAACCATGGGGATCATATGCGAAGAAGCCTGCTCGTGGAGTGTGTATTGGAGGATGGCTTTACCTGGAACCTTTCATCAGCCCATCTCTTTTCAACTATGATACCAAGGAGGGCATAATTGATGAATGGACTCTATCCGAGAAGCTGGGCTCCAATGCTGCGAAAACCCTCGAAAAACATTATGCTTCATTCATTACAGAACAAACCTTTAAGGACATACAAGCAGCTGGTCTCGATCACGTCCGAATTGGTTTCAACTACTGGGCTGTCGAGGTCTACGATGGTGATCCTTATGTGTACCGAACGTCCTGGAGATATCTCCTCCGTGCGATCGAGTGGTGCCGTAAGTATGGCTTGCGAGTCAATCTAGATTTGCACGGTATTCCGGGAAGTCAAAACGGATGGAACCATAGCGGTCGATGGGGCTCCATAGGCTGGCTCAACGGGAAAGACGGTAGCAAGAACGCAGAGCGGGCACTTGATATTCACAACCGTTTGTCCAAGTTCTTTGCTCAACCTCGCTACAAGAACATCATCACCCACTATGGTCTCGCCAACGAACCTCGAATGACCAGCCTTAAAACAAGCGATGTTATCCAGTGGACAGAAAACGCATATAAGCTCGTCCGTAAGAACGGCATCAAGGCTCTCGTGGTGTTTGGGGATGGATTTATGGGACTTGAGAACTGGCAAGGCTTGATGACGGGCTATGATGATATGGTCCTTGATGTCCACCAGTATGTCATTTTCAACGAAAACCAGATCGACTTTACGCACAAAGAGAAGGTTGAGTATGCTTGCGACGGCTGGACTGAGCAGGCTGAGATCAGCATGAATCCCTCGACAGGTTATGGACCCACCATCTTTGCCGAGTGGTCTCAAGCCGATACAGACTGCGCCAAGTATCTCACTGGCGTAGGCTGGGGTACTCGCTGGGAGGGCACATACGATACCGGAAACAAGGACACTTCCATCTTGGAGCCTCGGTGTCCAACAAAGGACGACAAGTGCTCATGTCGTAGCGCCAACGCCGACCCTAGCGACTGGAGCGACGAGTATAAGAAGTTCCTCAAGATGTTCGCCGAGGCACAGATGCACAGTTTCGAGAAGGGTTGGGGGTGGTGGTACTGGACGTGGAAGACGGAGAATAACTACCAGTGGAGTTATGAGTCTGGCCTCAAGGCGGGTGTTTTGCCCGAGAAGCCCTGGGATCGTGATTTCAACTGCGATAAGGATGTTCCTGACTTTGCGAAGAGTGGTTTGCCCGAGTATCTTTAGAGATGTGTTTTGTGTTGGGGGATATACCGTATCAGTTCGGCAGTACATTTCGGTGCGTTGCGGCGTTTGGGTTTGGTTTGCTTGGAATTTAGATAGAACATGCATGCATGGTTGGTATATGTTGCTCAATGAGAACTGATGGGAAGTATTTATGATGGGGGACGTATTGTCCCAGAGTAGATAGATGTATAATGACAATATAAGGAAAATGAGTTGCTACGATGCTGTTGGTTCTCTGGCTTCAAACTGTCAGTATCATGACCCGGTCCTAGGTGCATCATGGTTCGAAATATGTGAGACAGTTCGGAGACATGTCATGATGGTCATGACGACTTACTAGAGGGTCTTGTCCCGTGATCGGAAGTGGTATCCGAGAGTCGGTGAGCAAGGACAAGCCCCGAGGCCCCAACCCGGACGAAGTGGAAGGCCTCAGAGTATCCGACAAGACAGAAAACTTCCCGACGGGATAGACATCATCATGGCCAGCCAGTTTCATGAGCCGCCCGAGACCCGCCGATTGGGCGTCATGATTGCCGCTGATCCATGACGAATCTGTTGTCATCTGTTTTATGATTCGGTGAATAGTCGAGATACCTAGCAAATTTATACATCCTGATGAGGCAAAGACCCCCCAGGATTCAAGCCACTCATAGACAAGAACGAGTCTCGGAACTTCAAGTGACCTGACAGATTAAATGGCTAACAGCAATGGAACATGGTGCCTTTGAATATGTGGTAGATCCAGCTACCTTGAAACCAACTCCATCGTAGATTAGATTTGGGCTTCCGAGTCTGTTTTCTATGGCTTACTTTGTTTTGAGGATGTATGTACAGGGCGGGATATTAGTATTGGCCGGCCTATTCCATAATTGGAGCTGCATTCCAGAGAATTATGTCCTACGAAAATGGTCAAGTAGTTAGTTGTTCATGCTTGGATTATAAGTATACCATAGCAAGACTTTGAACCAGTTTAGAGAGCATTTCTTAAGTAAGCCGAATTTCCACAGAAGCAAGATATTAGGTATATTATGCTCTGCGGCAGGCCATGGAAACAACGCCACTACTCTGTAATATACAATACAAGCTAAAAATCAGCGATAGACACTTCACAATCACAATCACAATCACAATCACAATCACAATCATGAGTTGGGCACGCACGCCTTTTGTATATTTATGCTGCATGTGTTGCTGAAGGAATGTGTAAGAGATTCCGATCGCGTTGCTCACTGGCGAGTCGCCTATGTCAAAACGAAATCCAATCACGACCATCATTATCGTTTCTCATATGATCACCATCACTATCGTCATCATCAACTTGCCAAAGCGAATACCTTGGATGATACGGATCAGAGGCGATTGCAACTGTACCATATCAAGTGTCGAGGTTTATGTTCCACTTCAATAGCTTTCCTGGGGCAGGGGAGGGTTTCCTGTGCTGTGCTGTGTTTGTTTGTTTGTTTGTTTGTTGAGAGGGAAAGAAAGGGGAAGCCGACCACGTATAGCATCATCATCATAATCATCACCAAAGTCACCATCAATGAATCACTTCAAGCAGACACTCGCAAGACGAGGTAGTAGGCCTTGGCTCCAGCACCCCTTCTGTAGTCCTGCAACTCAGCAGACAGGACTTTGATCTTGTTCTGCTCGGCGAGGCTCTTCACGTGTGCCTCATAGCCTCCAGTCTGCCAGATCTCACGGATGACGGTGGCCACGATGTAGCCGCCTGGCTTCACGACACGTACAAATTCACTGATAGCCTCGGGACCAACGTGAGCCTGAGTCAGGGTGCCCACACAGGTCACGACATCATAAGAGTCATTCTTTGCGGACAATGGTCGCGACAGGTCACATACGTCCAGGTTGCGATATGCGTCTGTAGCGCGAGCCTCGCCTAGCATGCCTGGGCTGATGTCGACACCGTCGACCTTCTTTGCACCCAGGCGAGCGAGGAAGACACCGACAAGGCCGGTGCCACAGCCAGCGTCAAGGATCTCGACGTCTTGGTTGATGGTAGGAGAGCCTAGAACTTGAGGGACATATGCAGCGGCAATGGCTGGGCCGACATAGTCTTGGCCTTTGCCAGTGATCTCCTCGTTGTAGGTCTTTGCCCACTCATCATAGACAGAGCGAGCATGATCAGCGGAGGTGAGGGAGTAGATCTTGGGGAAGTATTGGGCAGTGGTTTGAGAAGACATGATGTTGAGTCAATTAGGGGTATTTATGATAGGGGTAGATGTGTAGTGTGTTCGACTGAGTTATGTAGAGGTTCCAATGAGTAGGGGTGAGATTGCAGGGTATTCAAGTTGAGTGTTTATGAAGTGTTTGTTCGTGTTGAAGACGAAGAGAGGGCTGTGTTGATGGTTTAGTATCTCAACAACTTTGAGGAGAAAACCGCGACCTTTTATAACCAGCTCAAACAAATAAACCCCGCGTCTCGTCTTGTTTCCCCTCGTCTCCCCGCGTCGTAGAGGTTCCGGAATGACGTTTGAGCGTGCTGCTGAATGCGAATCCATTGGTGGACAGGATTATGATTGCGACTCGGCGTGGCCCAAAGAAGCGATCCGAGGTAAGCGCCTAAAACATGGAAAGAAATCTGTACATTTCAATAGCTGTAATAATAGGTTTTCGTCAGAGAAATGGGGGCTGTCAAAAAGAAACCGCCATGTTTATGTTCATGGTGCGAGTGCTGGAGGAGATCCAAAGGCAACGCAACGTTGGCGGTTATGATCAGCCGAGAACTCTTGGCCAACTGGGCCAATTGATCGAATTCCTGTTGATCCAGGTAGATCTATGTGTCCTCTTTTTCACTGAAGTTTCTATTTCCTTTAGAGTTTTTTTCTGCGTATTTGCGATCAGCCTGTTTGTAAATTCTGGCAGTTTTTGACTCCACCATCAGAGACGAAACTTTGGCCAGATCGCAACAACTGGGTGTAACCAAAAGCAAGTCGACCATCACAAGGAAATAAACACTGGCCCCTAAAGAATCCAATAGGACAAGGTCATGGTGGGAAAGAAAAGAGTTCAGCCGGTCGCGGGCGCATCATGAGTGAGCCCTATTGCGAGAATTACAGGCATAGCTGCAGCACTTTTGCCTCGTTCGCTTCTGCCAGACTGCGCAGTGCAGCTGCAATGCGCCTTAGAAGTGCGTCTCTGAGTTGCAACTCGAGCTCATGGTAGAAGCGGGATTGGTGCGATTGTCATGTCTGCTGAGCGCTGATAACTGTCTTGACAACCATTGACTATTTGATGGCATAGATGCGACATACCTTGGCTACCTAGGTACCTTGCTTGCACCCTCTCCTCATGACTCTTTAATTGCATCTGTTCGTTAACTACGACTGGTCTGCACAAAGGGACCTGCTTACCCTACAACGCACGATGTCTTCCTTTCAATCACAGTCACAGGCATATTTCCTAGCGTTCCGTTCTGCTGACCGAGCCGTGACTGATGTCCCGCATTACAACCCTACCAGCGCCCGCAGTGGTACGAGTGAAACTAGATGACGACATGTACGCATGTTGTCTTGAGCACCCTATCAGATATTGTGAGAGGTGCCAAGATATTTGATAATTGGTCCCGTTTGATCCATGTTGAGCCGTGTCTGGGATATGCAAGTGATTCGAGACCAGGTCGACAACTCGAAATAGCTAATAAGGGGCTCTTATTGACGGAGTCGGACAATATCTCCATCAGCATGTGAAGAATAACCGGGTTTTGAACTCTTGCATGAACTCTCCCATTCGACCACCTGAAGATGACGAGTGTTAGCGTGATACGGACCTACTGATATTCGATCAAGTTCAAGGTACCCAACCATAAGCACAGGCTGTGCTGTCAATTTTGTACTAAGGACTCTTTATAAGAGAGCTTCATAAGTCTCGTTATGCGGGGAAATATCAATTAAACATCATGAGATTCTTGTTGAGCTCTTGTTCTCCCTTTCCCCGAGAAACTGAACGAGACAAAGAAGCAGGGAATATTTGCCATGTTCAAGAGCCGAAAGAATTCAATAAGACAGTTTGAGAAAGCTCAAACGCCGAAGGCCGAAACAAGAGCTCTTCGGTCTTAATACGCAATGCATTATTAGCACTCCATCGCCGAGATCAACACGGAGAGGGGGAACAATAGCCCGTCTCAGCACATCAGAATCTCATAGTCAACTTGTCCTTCTCAAGAAGAGATTTTTGTGGGAATATTGTGAATCTTATTTCACCAGCCATGACTGACTTCGTAAATACGGGATACGCGCCCAGTCGAGCTGTTCAATAATCAAGCCACGGCGGCCGATCGCTCCTCTCGAGACCCTAGCTTGTCAGCTTTGATTGGGTATTAATAAACATTTCGCATCTTTACAGGGTGGCAAGTCATGTTTTTGGTCAGCGATGACAACATGAGGTAATTTCCACGGTATGAATAGTCGAGGTTCTAGCTTTGTGGTGGTGAGGAATGGAAGAGTTTTGCTGGAGAGCATGGCGCTCAGAGTGTATAAAGACTAGGAGGACCAGAGTTTTGGCGTAGTTTTGAGATGCCAAGTTATCTTTACTACGAGAAGTCGGTTCTCTTAACTAGGATTCAAAAAGTCTCACTACGAATCATAAATGCGTTATCTACCTCGATACTGTTAGCGGCGGTCAGAATAATGAGTAATATGGATCGCGACATTGAAAAGACGTCGACGAATTCGGGGACACTCGGCCCTGAGAGGAACGAGACGACTTTTGCGCCGATTCTGCCAACACAAGCAATTAGAACTCGCCCGCGAGCCTCTGCCAGCATATCCCGCTGTCAGTCCCAGAATGGTTACAGCTGTAATCCCCACAACGAGCCTTCGGATGATGAAGTCGAGAAGGATCCTTTCGAAGTCGGCTGGGACGGAGGTGACAACGACAGTGGATGTCCCCGGAGCTTTCACAAGATGAGGAAATGGCTCATTATTATCATTGTCTCGTCTGGAAGTCTCTGCGTGCAAGTATTTCTTTGACATCTCCAACCGAGATGGATACTAACGCGAGCATAGAACTGCTGCCAGTTCCATCTACACATCTACGTATGAACAGATGGAGGATGAATTTGGCAACTCACGAGAAGTCTCCATCCTAGGTCTTTCGTTCTTTGTTTTAGGTATTGGACTAGGCCCCATGTTCCTCGGTCCCTTGAGCGAGTTCTATGGTCGACGGCTTATCTATGTTGTGTCGTGGACTCTTTATGTCATCTTTATCATTCCTCAAGCCGTGGCTCAGAATATCGAGACCGTAATTGTCAGTCGATTTCTCGATGGGTTCGCCGGTAGCGCATTTCTGGCCGTGTCAGGGGGCACTGTTGGAGATCTCTTCACGGCAAATGAGTTGCAAGCGCCCATGTTGATGTTCTCGCTCGCACCCTTCGTAGGTCCATCGATCGGACCTTTAATTGGGGGTTTCATCAACTATAATACTGACTGGAGGTGGACTCATTGGACCCTTCTGATCTGGGCATTTGTCCTACTATTGGGCATCGTGTTTCTTGTCCCTGAGACGTATCGTGAGTCCTAATTAGCATCCAGAGCCAATCTGTCCCAACTAACCTCCAGCAAGATCCGATCCTGCTCAAGAACAAAGCAAAACAGATGCGAAAGGAGACAGGAGATGAAAGATGGAAAGCCCCCACGGAAAAGGTTCAGAAATCAGCCACCAGCGCGATAGGTCGATCGCTTCTACGACCATTTCAGCTACTGATCTTCGAGCCTATGTGCCTGAACCTATGTATCTTCACAGCCATCATCCTCGGCATTCTATATCTCTTCTTTGGGGCCTTTCACCTTATATTCGGCGATATTTATGGCTTCAACCTTTGGCAGAATGGCTGCTCTTTTCTTGGCATCCTCGTTGGAATGCTGCTCGCCGCTGGCCTTGATCCTCTGTGGCACAATATTCGGAAAAAACTCATCCGCAAGTTGAGCGAGGAGACGGGGGTTGAAGGAAACAGCCAGCCCGAGTTTAGATTACCTCCAGCCATTTTGGGGGGTGTCCTTGTTCCAGTTGGCATCTTTATGTTTGCTTGGTCATGTTATCCGTGGGTTCACTGGATTGTGCCCATAATTGGATCGGCAATCTTTGGGGCTGGGTAAGTAATCACGATCCATCCCATATCGAATCAATCCATTCGCAGGCCTCAAGGAGGCGTCTTTGGGGGAGCACTGTGATACACAAGTCCGCCTTTACACGGGACCGAGACAAGAACCGGACGCGCGGAACCACATTCGCACAAGGAGAGCAAAACATGTCTTAGTCACCGCTTGGTCATGCCTCTTGATCTCGTATCCCCTGAACCTCTGCTTGACGAACTGCAGCTAACCGCCCAACTCTGATATAGAATCCTCCTTGTGTTCAGTGGAGTCTTCACCTTTCTAGTAAGTCCAGCTTTGTGCCCGTATCACAAGTCTGTGACAGGCTCACCGCACGTTACACAGCTCTCTGCTAGCTATTGTGACAGGAGTGTGCTCGTGCCAGGGAAGAGAGAGACTGTGCTGACTTTTATGGAAATAGGTGGATGCGTATCCACAGTATGCCGCAAGTGCCCTTGCTGCTAATGCATTCGTGCGTTGTGTCTTTGCTGGTAAGTCGTTGGAGTATCTACTCCCATGAACTCGTCTGATTCTTCACCGCCGGCTGGCTATCAACTTCCCCTGACATAACCTATTCTGGGGAGCATGAGGCGTCAGCCCGGAAAGTTGTTGAGATTCAGCTGCATGCATTTCAAGGAATGATTGCTAACTCGAGCCTTGCAGCTGCATTTCCCCTGTTTGGTAACCAGATGTATATCAAGCTCAACAACCACTGGGCTTCGTCTTTGCTAGCTTTTCTGACAGTTGCCATGATGCCTTTCCCTTATTTGTTCTTCCGCTATGGGAAGAAAATCAGGGCCAACAGTCGATTTGCCACTTCTTAGAGAATGTTCATTGAGGTTGGATTTGGGGATATGAGAAGACTATGTGATCAGGGCTGCCTGTCCTGACTTCATCCGTGTACCCGTACCACCAGACCAGGTACCGAAGCCCCTGCACTGCAGCTATGAGATGGACATCTCAAACTAATACACCAAGAGTCCTACTAGGCCAAGAGTGGCTTTTGCGGGAAAATGAGTGGATTGATCACCGGTTGTACAAAATGGCCGGTCTAGCTCCTATACATACACAGGGCTTGGAATATTGGCGCTTCTGTAATTTGTATTCGAAGATACCTAAAAATGTATTCGGTTAGCTCTATTGCTTGGAAGAGGGAACACCCATAATTCTGATGAGGTTGTATGATCTGATTGTGAATGCTTGTTAAGATCACCTCGGCTGTAAGGCATTCAGGATTCCCCCAGAATTAATGCACCCAGCTAAGTTTATCTTGAGCAAAGATCTTCCCGGGCCGCTAGGCGAATGCGGGGATTTGGATGACGGACATGCAGATGATGATCAAAAATAGGCGAGTATAGTAAATGGTGGCTTGATACAAGTGCTCAGCCGGTGCAGGCTTTAACAACCATGATCCAGATCAGGACTTCTTCACAGAACATACAGAGTATTGATTTGAGATTGCTGATCACCATACTTGAGGATTTGACCCTAGTCAGCTGGTTGTGTTTCCCAAAAATCAATATCACATCGTACCCTCGAGCTAAAACACCAAACATGGTCATAAGATGGACTAGCCACAGCTTTGGCTTGGTGTGAAGAACATCTTCAAGATTGACAAGGGTGTCTCAGTATTTTAGTCTCCATATTAAATTAATTTACAATCTGCAGGCCCTCGGCTATCGCAGCCTCGACTCGACTCCAGGTTCTCGGTCAGCAGCATGGGTCGTATCCGACGCAAGCATGCCTCTACCCGCTGTGAAATATTTATAAAAAGCAAGCAACAAGGACTAGGGGGCATGTTGCCCACAAGAGGCTCAGCAGGACGTGTTGATTACTTCGGGAATCCTTGCCTTGGAGCGGCTGTCATGCAATGCAGCGCAATGGAGAAACAAAGGGAAAAGCAATTTGAGTCTCCTTGACAGTCACAAATAGTTACACCTGAGACAGGACCTTTCTGCCTGACTTTAGGTAATTGTAACGCAAACTTCACGCTAATATCAATGCACAAGTCTCTCTTAGTACTGAAGATCAGGCTCCCACGCAGATTTTCTATTTGCGCAACTTGGTGATGAGGATCGATTCCTTGTATCTTGGCATGTATCAAGAGTTCTAGACAACAACCCCAAAGCCTCGGTCGCCGACGGGTTGCGGTCGGTTAGCGAACCGCGGATATTGGATATCCAATAAAGGACCCTGGCTATCAACCTGGATCGTTCTATTCTTCACCGTAAACAGCTGAGCGTTGGCTATCCTCGGCGACCTTGGGCTTCCGCTTCCGCCCCTCACCCTCCGGCACCCGGGCACGGCATCAAGCCCCGCGTTCCGGCTGGCCGGCTTCTTACAGTTTTGGAGGTAGACACTGATGAATGTAACAAATTGCGCTTCGTGAAGCCTCCATTTTTCAGGGGGGGCAGCGCTGTATGTGACAAGTATAACTCTGTAGATTGCCTATCTCACGCTTTTCTGTGCTCTATATGTTCATTTCGGGCACCTGACGCCGCTTGCCGGCCGTTCCACACCGGCCTGTCAGTGCATGCGCCGGCGATTGGATTTCTTTATCTACTAGTAGCACTAGGGTCCTCTTTTCTTTTCTTTTTGCTTCTGGGTTTTGGTAAAGACTAATTACAGGGCTAGAATTGCGTGTTAGTTGCTCAAGAGATGACTTGAAACATATACATGCATGTTGGCTTGTGTACGGATACGATAGACTATCAGCGAGATGGCAATTGACATTCTGCACCTGGTATCACCAGAGTTATCCAACATCAGCCCGACGCGGCACCTCGTGGCAACGGTGCTGCAGTCGCACGACACCTAGAGACCCTTGTCGATGGCTGACTCTGCTATTAGCAACACAAAAGAGAGTTTGATATGTCGACGTGTACGCGCAGAGAAGCATCCAACCAAGGTCCCAGACTCTTGCGATTCACAATGCATCAGTCTAAGCCAGGTTTAGGGGTTGAGGTCGGTGGCCGGTGGCTGGGGATACAAATTCGATGGATCAATGGAGAGGTAGTTTTTGGCGGCTCAGCGGGACCTCTTTAGCTTCATCTTCTCGATCGAGACTATTGCTTGAGGCGCAGTAGGTGAAATTCTCCTTCCATGACCTTTCTTGACCGCTAGAAGTGAATTGAGTCAAGTCGTCAACTATCCCCCTGGCTTGAACGCCTAAAAAAATCTGATCTTGATTACAAGGCTTCATCAGTTACAAATAGAAGCATCGCCAGACCAATAGCCATCGCCCAGTTTCCCCAGAGCGGGTTATTCCCTCCACTAGTAAACCCCGCAGTCAAAAGTTTGACTGTGATTGGGCTCGAATTGGTTTCCTGCTAGCGGGTGGTGAAAATGGGAGGCTTGAAACTTCGGTTTGCTGAGGCATAAACGACTGAGTAAGAATATCAGCCATATTAGTCTATCAAATCCACCTGGGACTCCTCGCGGTAGAATCTTTCATGATGATCAGCGCGTTGATTATGTTGTTGGTGACGATATTGAGTCAATTGACTGTCAGATACGATACCCATGTCTGAGGCTTGACGTACTGTACGTTCATTGCTACGCAGAGACAGGGGAGTTTGACTGAAAGGATGAAGAGTTACCCACCCTGTGTGAGCTTACAGCTAACTAATACCTGTATGGTTATTCGATCATCCGCCTGTCAATCAATCAATCAATCAATGTCCTGTTTGTCCTGTAGCTTTTCACGAGATTGCATGTAGCATCACCTCGGGCTTCTACATTTGCACATGCCATGCACAACGAACGAGCCTTGGCTATCTTGACCTCCTGATGTAAAATCAGGATTCGTCACTTTGTCTGCATGTACACATTCATTGTATTTCAATATGCACATCCAATCCCAATCCATTCCTTGTCGCCTGAAATATAATAATCCACTTTCTCTCTGAGAGCTTGTCATGAACCCACTTTGTGGTACTGTACCTACATCAGGTACTTGGCACAGCAAATCTGGTACTTCTGCAATCCCTAGCACGCATTCGCACTCGATTCTTACGGCAGAGGGTAGACCACCTTTTAGCTAAAGGTAAGGTACCTTACCTACCTACCTCGGAGCAAGCAAAAGCAGCATAGGAACAACCTTAAGACACCTGCATCTGCATCTGCATCTGCATCCTCCAATTGCCCTGCCCTGTCTGTGGCGTCTACTAATCCACCAACCACCAAAACCCACAATGCTACCAGTACCTACTACAACCACCACTACAACGCCCTGTCGCCTGACCTGACTGGGCTCTTCTTACTGACCTTGAATTGGACCAGTCATTGCTTACAACTTATTCTGCGAATTGCCTCGTTCGGCTTCTGCTCTCAACGTTGAATCTTGTATCCTTTCTTATACCCCCTCTCCAACCCAATCTATAACGCGATCCGTCTCCTCCGCACAATCTGCGCTCAACTTCTCCCCCGCGCCGCGCCTGGTTCGCATGCCTCATCTCTGCACAACGCTACATATACGCTGTCACCACAGCCTGCTTCTACGGTCGCCGACGCCGTGCGAGCTGCTCCTGTTGCTGTAGTGGCCAATTTCTGCTTAAATTGGTTGGCTTTGGTGTTGGTTCTGGGTGCAGCCACTCCTCATGGCCTGCGGGTAGCTGCATCCTAGTCTTTCCTCGTCGTCATTCGCATCCTCACAGTCGCCAATTCTCTCACCTCCCGTGGCGCCGTTGCTTTTCCTCTGTGTCGCCTGAGACAGCTCCGCCTCTACCGCTGACCGACGACTCTCCTACATCTAGCTATCATCGATCACCTAAGCTCCTCGAATCAGAATTCTACCTCCTCCGCCTTCTTCGGTGACAACAATCACAGCCTCACGGCTGCTGCGACCTTCTATTGACTCAATATACGTTTCACAAAGACGCCTCTTTGCGTATCATACCTATCCACTTATTGGCTTTCATCGAGTGCGCCCCTTCTTCTACGATACGAGCTTGACCGAGCAGTTTCAGTCTCCTAATTAGCCCAGAGACGTGACCATCAAATACACGGCTGCATACAGCCTTCTGGCCTCGTTTGCGCCTAACGCCATTGTCCTACCGCATCTGGGCATTGCAGTTCAAGTTGTCCCTAATCTTACATACATCACCTACGCAGCACGCGTTGGCGATCAACGAGGGAGATCAAGGGAAAGAATATCTGCGCATTGCCACGCCACCGTGGGGGTTGTTGTTACTCTGAACAGCACTGATTGTAACTTCAATTCGACGGCGCACTTGTCCCTGCTTGGTTGTCCCACCACGGCTTGGAGAAGTGTGGTTTCGCAAAGCTGTCTAAAAGGAGGACGAAGTGAAAGAGAGAAACAAAAAAGGTTTTTGGGATCGGAGCCTGCATATCCGAGCCGCCTTTGCGTGCAGTAACCCAAACAAAGTCTCGGGCTGTAATAAGCTGAGAGGAGGATATTCCTATTGTCGCAAGACCTTGTACCGGTCTCCAGGCCTTGTATATAAAACCTAAGACACCATGCCGCACGAAATGGAGGAGAATAGCACTGAGGTCTCAGATGTTATGTCTGAGAACGAAGACGAGACGGAAACTTTTCTTAAGGAAGAAGACGAAAAGATGACCGACCAAAGCACCACCGAGAGCACCACTGAGGTCAAGAAGAAGTACGACCCCAAAGACCCTATGCGCCCTAGGAGGAAAAAGGCGCGAAGGGCCTGCTTTGCATGCCAAAGAGCTCATCTGACTTGTGGTAAGTGCCCTCGCAACGACCGAATGCTGGCAATATGTCGATATGCGCCAATGACCATGACATGGCCGTTCGTTTTCTCCATGTGAAGTTTGACCCTTTAATCCATCAGTTGCCGGCATTTTCACTACTAAACTGCCTTGCACGTTTCTTTTACCCATTTTAGTGGGAGAAGAGTCATAGTTGAGACCGTCGTGCTTGACAGCCAAGAAAATATTTCGAACTGACCTCTTGCCAGGAGATGAGAGACCGTGCCAAAGGTGCATCAAGCGTGGCCTCGCTGATGCATGCCAAGATGGTGTACGCAAGAAGGCCAAATACCTTCATGATGCTCCTCCGGAAGCCCTTCGGCCTGTTCTTGGCCCAAACTACAACCCCAGTCCCAACCCTACTCCCTCACGGCCCAACGCTCAGCGCCAGAATTCGAATGCCAGTCAGTCAGACAGTATGTCTGCGACTGGCAGCAACTTCTTTTCTCAGGCGAGCACTACGACACTGCCGGTCTTTTCAACGGGCGCGCAGACTCCTGTAGGCATTGATAGTCTACCTTTCAACCCTCAAACGTCTCCGACATCTTTCCAGGCTCCGATCAGCAATGCGCACGCTCCAATCAACAATATTATACCTACTGGTAATATGGACTTCAACGCCTTGTTCGATCCCAGCAACCCTGCTCTGTACAATTTTGACCTCGAAGGTCTGAATTTCGGTAGTCAATACGCCGGTTGGGAGTTTGGCATTCTCAACAAGATGGCCCTTGGAGCTGAGACACCTCCACGAGAGAACTCCCTGTCGCAGACTCCGACCACCGAGGCCACTTATGCAGCTCTCTTCGGAAATGCAAATGGCAACGGAAACGGCTTTGATCATCCCATGTTAGGGGCCGACTTTTCGGGTATGGACCAAAATAATCAATCTCTCTATGCCCAGGGAAACCTCCAGCACGGACTACCCCATGCTTATGCTATTGCAGCCGGGCCTACAAGTCTTGCCAGCCCAAGTACAGATGCGACAGCCAGTCCCCATTCTGTTGCAGGCATGGAAGGCTCACCAGGCCATAATTTTGCTGGAATTCCTACAGTTCCTGGCGCCCAACGACACAGACCAAAGAGTACTAAGCCGAATCCCAAGTCGTATCTTGGCAAGCGACAAAGAGACTCTGCCGCTATCTACGAAAGTGTAAAAGAGCCGTATCCTTACACAACCGGATTCCACAACATGGTGGCTGTTCTACGAAATCGTCTGCCCGGCAACAAGCTACTACGAATCGCCAAAGCCCTTGGCGAGATTCGACCGTCTTTCATATCGTGTACCAAAGATCTGACTCGTCAGGATCTCATTTTCATGGAAAAGTGCTTTCAAAGAACGTTGGTAGAATATGATGACTTTTTACAGCATTGCTGCGCTCCGACCATCGTCTGTCGAAGATCGGGCGAGGTTGCTGCTGTCAACAAAGAGTTTATCGCGCTGACAGGATGGACAAAGGAGGTGCTACTCGGAAAAGAGCCAAACCTCAATACCAATACCTACAGCGGGCGGTCGACCAATGGGTCGACCACGCCAGACAACAATGCTCAGGGAGACATGCCAACGCCCCGGCCTCAAAACGCCACCCTTGACATGAGCGGCTGGCGGCCTCAGCCTGTCTTCTTGGGTGAGCTGCTGGATGATGACAGTGTGGTTGAGTTTTACCAAGATTTTGCGGAATTGGCTTTTGAAGACAGCCGCGGCAAGGTACAGAGAAGTTGCCGACTCAACAAATATCGATCTTCTCAGAGCATGGACGTCAAACCCGACCATGTTGCTCAGAAGGACGTACAGCCGAGTATTCTCAGTAGCCGAGTTACACGGATTGACAGTGAGCACGGCATATCGAGGATTGAGAGAGACGGCAAGGTTGAATGCACTTACTGTTGGACGATCAAACGAGACGTCTTTGACATTCCCATGATGATTATAATGAATGTGAGTTCCAATATCTCGTACCTTGAAAGAATTCTTCCTTGCTAACTCAAATGCAGTTCTTACCACGATATTTACCGGACCAAGGACCCCAGCAACTAGCAGTTTAACAAGTTATGACTGAGGGCAACACTGAAATACGTTCATTCTCCATTTTTGTTGGATGTTATTTTCTTCCAAATGGGATACTAGCCAGGCCTTCAAGGGAGGGTTACCTTGCAAGAGAAGGGAAAGATCCGGAGTACACACCTTTGCATACAAGATTAGCTTTGATGCTGCATAGACTATTGGTAGTGCTCCAAGTCAGACAGATGGGGGTTTCGCATGATACCCAGTTAGTTTAGCAGATGTGAAATGAAATAACCATGACTATTCAAAAAAGATCCCATCTCTTCTATGTTGCTATCTATCCATAACTCCCGGCCACTTTTTACCATGTTCTATTTCTCTTGGATTTATCCTAGGCATCTCGAAGCAACCACTGGACATCTAATTTGCCCTCAAGATCTTTACCGCCAATGACACGCCCCTTTGCAGGAGCCCAGGCCTCTCGTGCAAGACTGTTCTTTGCAACCTCACAATCAAAGTTAATATCTTCGATCAGAGCCTCCAGACTATTGTAGTCCTTCTCCTCGCGGATGAAGCCAAGGATGAGGAGGCGCATAGGCACGTCATAAAAGTCTGCGGTGAACTTGTGTAACACATGGACCTCTGCGCTGCGAACTTTGTTCTTGTAGAAGGGGTTGTACCCAATGGACATCACCATGGGAAAGATGTGGAAGGGAGGGTTAGCAGGGGCTTCGGCAGCGAGGAGGGCATCCTCTGCGTCAGACTTGGGGGGTCCGTTGGATGAAGCCGAGGGGATGTCCGGGTGTGTTGTTGGCAGAGCAAGAGAGGCATAGCCAAAGTAGACTCCGGAGGAGATGCTGGAGATCCACGGTGTAAGAGCCTCGTCCACAGGGAGGTTGGCGGTTGGGATGCCGAGCTTGGAGGTGTGAGTAAAATAAGTGATGAATGGGAGAAGACGTACCTCTTTGGAGCCACGACCGAAACCAGAGATCACTTTGCCTTCCATGTGAAGAGGGTAAGGGGCCTCGGGGCCGGAGTCAGGGCCGACAACTGAAGGACGTGAAGACATGATATGTAATCACAAACGATGGTGTGCTCGATAGCGGGTATGTGTCACTGGACTATGAATAATGAGTACTGTGTATTAATAGAGTATTTTCATAGGTGAAACTTACTTGAGCGGACCTACGCTGAGTTCTGGTAGTAAAAGGTTGAAGCTTAGTGAATGAGTGAGTGAGCGAGAAGTTGATAGAAGCTGGTAGGGGGTGGTTATCAGAGTCAAGGAGTGGAGTTAATGATGAGATCCGACGAATGGCGGGGGCGGGGAGAAGCAATGCCGAAGTGCGATGGGTCGGACGAAAGATCAAGACTTGCTTACTGCCTAGGAGAAGGCCTTTGATAACTATATATCAGCTTCGACGTGAACATACATTCATGCAGGGGGAATTACTGCATTTTATGGCTTCGTAAAGCGCAGCACAAGGTGTACAGAGTCATAGACAGGGTTGAGCTCTGATGCCAAGAATTGTTGAGATGGGAACTGAGCAATTGATCATAACCAATGATATCCAATCATAAGCTCATATATGTATGGCACAAGGCAGGTAAAAGATTGAGAATACTATGTACTCGTGATGGTAAAGCATTTCTCACGTGTTAGCTCCTCGGCGAGTCGCTTTCAGCTCGAGTCTTGATGGCTTCAAGGCCACCTTATCTTGCGCGATCCTTTCCCAAGTGCCGTTGAGTGTTGCAGAGGGAGGAGAGTATGGATTATGAATCAGAAATTGCTCGGTTGGTTTCAATTATTTTTATTAATGAGTATTTAAGGAAGCCTGTCATGGAATGGCTGACTGAGTCTGGCAGTCTGCGAAAGCGTCGTGCAAAGGTAATGAGAGTCGTGTCTGTACCACAAGATCGTGTCAAGTCACTCTCGCAAAGATTCTACGCAGCAGTCTCGGTTTTCGTCTCCGTGGGAGTCTGACTGCCCGGCCACTCAGTCCTTCCCAGCTTGATAATGTCGCTTCCACCAAGAATCCAGTATTTGCTAGGCGCCTTTCCCTCGCTAGCCAACTGCGCAGCCCTGACGGCCGCCTTCGCAATGACATCAGCGTCCTGACCAAGAGTATCTCTGATACCAGCGCTGAGATGGCCAAGGCTGTTGACCGCCCCTTGAGCAATACCCTCCACTGTGCGGCTGGCCTCTCGGTGGCCGAGGATCATACCAGGCTTGAGAATTACGGCTTGCTCAAAGCCAAGTTCCTTGATTGCGTCTTCAACTCCGTTCTTCATTTTTGCGTAAGGCGAAGATGAGGAGAGGAGAGACCGCGTTCCGGCGCTTGAAATAAAAACAAAGGTTGAGACACCTGCAGCCTTGGATGCCTTTGCGAGTTCGATGTTGAGGTCATGGTCGATCTTCCACTGATTGGCTATTCCGCCTGCCTGAGCGCGAGTGGTACCCAGTGCAGAATAAACGACAGATGGATTAGGCGTGAGCCCTGTGAGAATGTCTGCCCATTTGGCAGTATCGGCATCGACTATCGCATTGAGATGAGGTGATGCGGCCTTAGGAGCGCGTCTAGTTATGGTATGCACGGGGTTGTAGACTTCGGAGGCAAGTAGCGTTGAAAGGATGTTTGAGCCGACCAGGCCGGTTGAGCCGATGATGGCAGCAGAGGGCAAAGACATGGCGATAGGGTAAATTAGTGGTTATGGTAGGTAAAGGGTTTGTACAAGTGTCGAATCGCAAGAATAGCAGCGGATGAGGGTATCAAGATGAGAACAATACCTAGTCCGTAGGTAGGTACCTAGGCAAGGTAAGATACTCAGATAACGATTCAGTTCAGACCCTACGGTAGTTGATCGATGAAGGTAGGTAGGCAGTCAAGGATGGACGCAAGTACAGTATTTATAACGTCGGATGGAAAGCTTGGGACTGAATGATGTGACGACATGGTCCAAGCGGGATACCTTGGAGAATCAGCCACATTAAACTGAGTTGGCATGTGATAAGATCGTGATCAATCAAGTCAATTGCTTATCAAAAAGTCCCAATTCTTCTTCAAATCAACCTGGCTTGGCTGTCCTTGAGTAAATTATCAACTGATATCAAGGGCCAAGCTTCTGTGTGAAGCTGTAAGCACCTATACTAGTCGTACAATCTCCTCTGCCCTGACCTGCCTACAGTTTAACTACACGACTGTGGCGTCCCTGCACTCTTCAAAGCAGGGGTCCAGTTCTCCACTCTTTTCCCACCCCACAACTCGAAAGCTCTCGACTTGCGACATCATCTCTGCCTGCGTCTGACTGTTACACGACAACGTCTTGACGCCCTCTCTTCTCCCAACACATTATTCTTGCTTTCCTCTCTCAATAATTACCCCAATAGCGTACGAACAATCAACGCAGTTTCCGAGGATTCACAATGGCTACTCAGTACGAAGGTAACATGATATAGCCCCCCCCCTTCAACCCCTCCATTGGATCTTATAGCTAACTTTCCAAAGTCGAACATAATGTCAAGTTTGCTGAAGGCCGCCGCTCAGGCCGTCGTGTAGACATGTCATCATTCTTCTCCCTCCTCGATCAGATCGCCGAACCTTCAGGCGACCAGACTCCTTATCACAACCCACACGCCACACCCACCCCCGTCGACACGGCTGCTCTCTTCCGCCTCCTCCAGGAACAGCTACACCAACTGCACACAACCGCTCCTACAGACGATAACCGAGACTTCCTTGAGTCTCTGATAATAAATCTCGAAGATGATATCAACGATCCTCCCACTCGCCTGCATGGGGTGTCGCAAGAGTTTGTTGACTCAATCGACCGTGTCAGTCGCAAAACCCTCAAGAAAGATGACGACTGCGCCATCTGTAAGGTGCCCTATTTAGAAGACGAATATTGCCTCGTTGTGGAGCTCCCATGCAAAGGAGGCCACCGATTCGATCTCGAGTGCGTCGGACCTTGGTTGCGCAGCAAGGGTACATGTCCCATGTGCCGGCAAGACTTGGGGAAGAAGAAGGAGGTCCCTGCCGTGCAGGATGACGAGGAGGAGGAGGACGGCGATATGATGTACGCCTAGGCATTGGTGCGTTAGTAATTATATGCATAGCCTGGCGTCGGGAGTTTGAGCCACTATGGGCTTGATGTTTTGGCAACATGATGAATGTAAAATTGACCACAGTTTGCTAATGCTGTCCTGCACTTCCCCGGGGTCTTGGCGAATTACACACCGCCCAGCCATTCAACTACATTTCCTTGCTCTTCCCGTATTGATGCCGGAAAGATTTCATACTCCTGGCGCTTTTGATCTATCTCAGACGATGTGTATTGGCCATGGACCCAGTTCATGTGACAGCCTGCCGCGAACCGTCTGTGCTGCAGACTGCTCTGGGCAGACCCAAGTTCTCCCCAGAGTATTTTGAGCCTCTTTTCCCAGGATTCCCATCTTTCTCTGGGGACTGCGCCATGCCTGAACGGCCACTGCGGTAAACTCACTGCCCATAATTATTTGATAGTCCCAACAGGTGGTAATGGAAGCACTCATTGGGATAAAAATTCCACGTCTTTCAGGCGTTGAGGTTGTTGTGGGCTTTTTCATTTTCATTATCTACCTAGTTATGCAATTAAGCCTCGGAGCTCTTCTTCTGAAGAACGAATAGGTAACACACATGTCATCGTAAGGAGTAGACGAGGTACAGTTCAAAGACGCTGTTGACTTCTCGCTTTTGTTTCCCACTTCTTACTTCGCCTTGGGTAGATCTCCCTCCTTGGGCGCACTTCCACTTCCGCTGGATCCTCCCTTTGAGATCTCGTTTCCGGCACCCTTGGTCTTGATCGTTTTCTCATCACCCATGGGGGTGCTAAGCTCTTGGTTCGCACCACTCGCGTTCAGGGCGTCCTCCCCCTCTCTACCCTTAGATTTGGTCCTCTCCTTGGTCTTGTCGGCAGCTTCCTCAGGCCGTGTCGTGTTAGGGTCAAAGGCGATGTCTGCGTGCTCAGAGGCAACTTGTTCGTCCGTTCCTGACTTTGTGTTCTCATTCGCAACTGGGCGCAGAGATTCACGATCCTGATCGTGCTTATACGGCACCTGAAAGCGTGTTGTTGTGTGAAAAGGGCGGATAGCGGTTGCGGTTGGACGGAGGACATTGCGGAAGAGAGACATGGCGATGGACGATGAAGGGACGACAGACGTGGGTTTCTGGTAGAAAATGAGCTTAATGTGATGTTACAGGCGATCTGTGTAGTCTTCTGAAGCAATTGAAATGTGTATTTGACAAGTTCTGGGCTTCCAACGTAGCTCAAATCGGAGTCATGTTATTTCAACTACGTCATCGAGCATCATCCTCTGAGCGATCTCAGTCGTCATGATTTGGAGGTAGACTAACCGACACCATACCTAGGCGATGATCGTATGATGGAAGAATATGGGGATTCTTTTAATGCTCGTGGGTAAAATTTGATACTTCATCATGACTCTGGCAGGGCTGGAGCACTCCCTCTAGTGAACCAGGGCATGCATGATGAGTTATGATTTGTTCAGATGGCAGAGATTAAAGGTTGACGTCGAGTCTGCTGCACGTCATCGCCGTCTAGTGGAGGAAAACAAAGGCCGTCTCCTCTGACTAAATAATACGAATATAACTCAGGAAGCAAACTATCTTCCCGTATTGTTTCAGAGTTTCGGCCTGCTACAAAAGATGAACGATTGTGAGAAGGTCGCTAGAATTACGCTTGCGCAACTTGCTCAATTAAGACGCACCACCAAGCTTCAAAACTATTGAACTTGACAGTTGCGATTCAGTTGAATCCTGGTTCTTCCGAATCTAGAACACAAACGTATGATTATAATGAAAACAAGCGCATCGTGGATTCGCAAGGAAGAAACTAGACAGACTAAACACCAAACTGTCGTGAGAAATGCAGACCATGGTAAAAGTTGGCGTTGCGCGTCAGTTGTTAGATCACCGGCAAATAGGATAAATGGCATCTTGATGGAGAAAACAGACCCGTGTCCGATGCCATCCAGCCGGAAAAAAGGCATCACAGCGGAAAAGTGTTTCTTTGTCTATACGTATACCAATATTTGATACCTATAAAATGCTTCTTGCCGGCCGCGGCATTGCCCGAGAGGCTTTATCCATGCCACTAACGTCTTGGAGCGTTGTTCTAGAACGATTGAATTTTGGTTTCATCGAAGCAACACTACAGGCACAAAGAAGCCAAGACCACACGTGGTTCATCAAACGAGGTCTGTTTGCTGAGGTGATAGGATCAACTGTACGGATAGTTGGAGCCGAAAGGAGGAGGTTCAGCTTGACGTTGAAGAAATGCCCGGGGGATCAACCCTGCTGAAGGTTTGGTAGGAGTCATCTATCATCCTAAGCGAGTATCAGCTTCCGACGTGTGAGTTCATGCAGTGGATTAAATTGCTCCATCTCTAGGTGACAAATACTTCATTGAACTACGGATAATACGAAGGATTTTGAAAACGGCTGCGGCGTTAAGAATAGGAGGATCAGCAAGCATGGGTCGGCCTCTGGAACAGTATCAGGGACAGGGGGACCAGACGAACGTCTTCGGCAGCCTTGTGACTGTGATGACGTTCAGAGGCTGGAACATAGCATCCATACCTACCAAACTTCGCAAGTACCGCCGAGGTTACAGGTTTTGAAACACGGTTGAGGCACCTCCATCTCTGTGCAACTCACAGCACCTATCCGTCCCGCTAGCTCCCAAGGGATCTTTTGAATACTGATGCGGCTGCTCCAGAATGAAATTGGTTGGCTGGTCTGCATCAAAGAGGCGGCGCCGTTGGAAGCTGGAGCAGGGAGGAACCCGAGATGGTGGTACAGGTACAACTGTTGGTGCTACAGGTGCTAGCATCTTTGCTTTTTCTTGATGTCTTGATGTAATTGGCAGCTCCTTGCGTTGTGTCTACCGTCCAATCTAATCCAACACCTTAGCAAGTGATCAGTGTAAGTGAGATACGTATGTGCAATTCACCTACGTGCCATGATGTTGCGATACTGCATAACATATTATCTCTGACTTGTAAAAGATTCCAGGCAGCTGTATTCTGCCCCCCTATACGGAGTGTCAGTGTCTCCCTGTGAGCTGTGAGCAAGTGAAATATTATCAAGTCATGAGGGACGCCACCATGTCCCCTTACACGACAGGTCACCGTTGCCGACTACGGGCATCTCCGTCGCTTATCTGCACATGAACGGCGTTTGCAGAATCCAAATCCAACTCATAACCCAAGGACTTATGCATATGTATGTAGTGGTACTGGGCCGTCTTGTGTTATTAGCATGTGAGCCGAAAGAAGCCTTCCAGAACGGCGTTAGGGTCACACAAACACAAACCAGGCCTGTTTGTGAAGCAAACACGCCTACAGTAGTCGCTCTTGTTCATGCAGGGGCCCGTTCTTTGAATGAGATCTGAGAACGCATCAAAGGCCCAACTGGCTGGATAAGTGCAGTAGTCAGCAGCGATGTCAAATGACCCTGTCAACCTTGCGACCAACAAGAACTCCACGTCTTTGTCTCCATCAATCCCTAACAGAGCAAGTACATAGTTTGATCGTCGTGTGCCAGCTCCCCCCCAGTCCTATCGTACCTGGCCGCCCGTCCGGCCTTTGCCGGATTTTGTGCTGTTGGTCCCTCCATATTGGTTTACGCCACGAAGCATCAAGAGCTCAAACATTCGAGAGGATCACTAGTAGCAGAGTGCTACGTGTTGAGTCCAGGCGAAAAGGGGAATGCTTCTCCGGCGAACCTAGGCATCCCGTAAATCCGAGGTTGAAATTTGAGCTGAGGCGGAGCAGATCTTTGCTCAGCTGGCCAATTGCGATTATTTCAAGGACCAATACCGTGTCGATATGAGCTATGACCGGAGTTTTGAGTTCTGCAATAAGAACATTGAATCCGAGAGTTTGAATGTGTGAATCATATACATATCCCGATTCCTCAATGACAAGCATTAATATCGAACAAGATTAAAACAGAACTGGCCAATTGGCCAATTAGCGACAAAGGACAAGTTGATAGGTTGCTGTGCACTTGCAAGACAGCCAAGTCAACATTAGCATGTATCGCCATGTAGATCTCGAGCACGGCTTCACTCACTATTGGGGGATCCTCACACTCCCGGCAGCTGATTCGCCTCGGCAATGAAGGCCAGAAATGTCTGCATCGTGAAGCACATGTCGAAAGGTACTTGGGACACAACTAACTATACGTATTTTCGATCTTGTGTCGACGGGGCACGAAATGGTCTGGCCTTGTTAGTCGAGTTGTCAAGCTGATCAGTGGTTAGACTGGTTTCCGCCACGCGCCGCCTATCCACAAGCACTACCCCTTCGGACACGCCGAACAAGAGGAGAGGTAATCAGTTAGTTGGTAATGTAATTTTATGTTATAGATGAACAGGCAAGGTGGTAGTAAGCAGTAACCGTAGAGAGGGAAACATGCCGTGTGTATGCGGCTTCCTGAAACAATGAAAATTATATGAGTATGAAACTACGTGTTTCTACTTGTCAATAGCACAAAAAGGGGAGGGACGTGGTGATGATCTTTGGCGGTATAGTGCACCTTTAGCACAGTTACATTGCATGTCAACGCTGCTGCACCTAGGGACGCAGGACGTTCCTCCCACCCTGGGCTCTTTTTGAACGACAGTGGAACCAGGGTAGGTCGTACATAGAGTCCCCTGTCTTGTTTGGCTGGCTCTTGTAATACAAGAGTCAGGACCCTTGTCATGGTCTGGGGCCAGATGAACGAACTCAACTCTGAGCCAACTGAGCACGAAAATGGGAATAGCGAGAGAGACGAACTCACCCATGCAATGCAATGCAACGACGGTATCTTTGGTGTTGTGAGATGGTCAAGATAGAGTTGGTGGAGAGAGGGAAGACTGCTTGTGGAACATCTCAACATAAGACTGGATAGAGAACGGACAACTTCGAATATCATTTTCAAGTAGCCTGAGCAGTCTAACCAAGTTCTTTCATCAATATATCTTCTGATAGATCGTAAAGTAAAGTAAAGTCATACTATAATATTTTCCTAGTCATTCTCGGCCTCTCATGCCATTATATCCCACGAGCTAAGCCAAACCATTCCATCCCATCTCATGCTAACAAACAACCAGGCGCCTTTTTCTAACTGGACTGCCACCCGGTCACCATCGTTGGCCGGTTATTTGTTTACCTCACACTTGGTTCTGTGTGCTGTAATGGCAATTGTCGGTTCTGGTACTTTGCAGTACAGGACTCTGTTCTATTAGCCATAGCAAGCATCGTGTGCACGTTAGTTGTTGTTTTATACCTCCTAGCACTTGAAGGCATCCACCAAGTCGAGTCAAGTCGAATCCTCCATCTTACACCAGACGACGGGAATTCCTCTTCTGGAATCAACTCGACGCCATTTGTTGATAAGCTAGCATCTTGGCTTGAAACCCCCCTGTTTCCCCGTTGATAAACCAGATATATGTCCAGAGTTAGGCAGAGCTAATGTCTGACAAGCGAGCAGAAACCCGAAAATCACTGCTCTTCTGGACGTGGCTTTCTGACCTCTTTCGTGCTGTTGCTCCGGCTCATGGCTTTTTCATTATTCTGGACCCCTGCCAACGGATGCAGTTGTCCGTGCTCTCTTACAGTACAATTGGATTACAAGGGAACAAGAGATATACAGACAACAGACCACTTGCGTTTGCAAGAAGGACGGAATTAAAATAGGCACAGACCATGAATCACTTTCGACCGTCGTACTGCACTCCCGTTTCTAAGGAGTTGAGGTATGTACTGGTACGGCTCGTGAGGGAGGGGACCCGACATATACGCCCTGGAAGCTCAGAGTGGCATCATTAGTTGATTACCTTAGTTCTTTGTTTGACGGTGTGACTCTCCTGTGATGTTTCCGTGTCTGCAGTAGGAATCGTTATGATTCGACAATTTGTAGATTAATGTGCAGCATCAGGTCAACACCTTTCAAACACAGGGACCCCCCTCTCCCTTTAGCACAGCTGCCCGCTACCGCTACCGCTACCCGCTACCGCGACCTACCTGTACTGAGCTACGGTACCATGATTAATAGGGACTGACTCCTACCTAGCACCGAGACCTTCCATTTCCATTTGTTCCATTGACTCTTCTTCTTCCTCTCCCTGGAATATCCATTCATCCAACCAAGCTCTCAAACTTTACTTACTTAGTTAAAGGTCTTTACCGCTAGGTATCGCCATTATTGCCCATATTAGACCATTTCCCTTCCGCTATTGCCGTACTGTTCTCCATCTTGTGTTTTCACCAACAGTACACTTTTTTTTCCTTTTCTAATAAGTCTAGTCTGCTAGGCAACTCAGCTAGAACTAGAGCACTTTGACATCCCACGTCTCGAAACGCCTCCACAAGCCCCCCTCTTCACCGGGCCTCCTTTTCTCCCCCTCTACCCTCAAAAGAACATCCTCTCTCCCCTCTCTTCCCCAAGAACGTCGGTTCAAAGTCGCACGCTGTCCCCTTGACCTCCCGCCGCCACGAACCTCCGAACGACGTCTCAACCCCCCAAAAGACCGAAGCTGGACTGAACTGCGCTACAAGAAAATCCGATTCTCGCCTCCCGTGCTTTACTTTACGTTGTCCGCTAAGGTCCAGACCCTGCTCTGTCCCCGTCCCGATTCGATTCGACTTCACAAGCGCCCGGCCAGTCCAAACCCAGCCAAGCCAAGCCTCATCTTGCTTCGCTGACTTTTGAGCTGCATTTGCTTCTGCTGTTGTACCCCTGCGACTTGAATCCTTTTGCAATCATCATCATCATCGTCGTCGTCGTCCTGGTCGCTATCAACATCGTCGAACCCACTGCCATCAATATAGCCTCTGCCTCGAATCGGATTTTGATCTCCACGATTTACATTGCAAGATACAGTGCCCTGCGAGATACTACCACGGCGCTCCAATTCCACCCCCGATCCACTCCTTAGATTCAAGACTCAGCATGGGATTTTGCTATCTTTCACGATAATTCAACGTTGTCCATTATATCGATCCCCTCGCGATGGGCAATGGCCAAGGAAAGCCCGTCGACCTGAACGGCGAAGGTACGTCAAGGAGCTCAGCTCAGAGGCTTCTTTGTATCTGTTTCTGATGCCGTTCGCCCCCAAATCTCTGTCGCCATTGGTTCATCTGGGATTCCCGTCATCTTGCATGCCATTTGCTATCTTTCAGCCGCATGTTACTTGGCATCATCCTGTCCCCCACGTGTGTCATGCAACCTCTATCCATGCTCTTCACGACCAAGTTCTCTGTCTTTTGCTCTCATGCTTATGCTCCTCAACTTTATAACATTGCGATTGGTGGATTGTGCTGATAGCCTTTAGTGAACTTGAATCATTTCCGCCTGTTGCGAGTCGTCGGCCGAGGTGCTTTTGGAAAGGTGCGAATCGTTGAGCGGAAGGACACGAACTTGTCCTTTGCCCTCAAATATATCCGTAAAGATGAAGGTAGGTCCAGGATGCCCCCTATTGATCATACGCTTGGCTTTGAACCCAAGGTCTTGATTCATGTACCACCGTTGGTGGCAATAGTCAATCTGATGGAATTTGTTATCATCTCTGTGGCACAATGCTGATCTTTTTCAATCTCGCAGTCGTACGATCCGAAAGCGTGCGAAACATTATCCGCGAACGCCGAATGCTAGAATATGTTAATCATCCTTTCATTTGCAACTTGAGATACAGTTTTCAGGATATTGAGTACATGTACGCCCTCCTGCAATCCGAACCCCATCTAGTGCTAGCTCACATCCGATGACAGGTATCTGGTAGTTGATCTAATGACTGGCGGAGATTTGCGATTTCATATTTCGAGAAAGACCTTCACCGAAGAGGCTGTTAGATTCTGGATTGCCGAGCTTGGATGTGCTTTGCGATATGTGCATGGTCAAAATATCATCCATCGAGATATCAAGCCCGACAATGTCTTGCTTGATGCGGATGGCCATGTCCATTTGACTGATTTTGTACGCACTTCTCACCCTCATGCAGCTAAAACTAACGAAAACAGAATGTCGCTTCCGACGTCGTTCCAGGCAGGACACTTACTAGCAAGTCCGGCACATTGGCTTATCTTGCACCTGAAGTTTACGCTGGCAAAGGATACGATGTGCGGGCAGATTGGTGGTCCTTAGGTGTTCTCTTCTACGAGTGTATCTACAACAAGGTAAGTCTGTTCAACTGCACCAGTCATATACACGTCTTTTCTCATTTGATATAGCGTCCATTCGAAGGCGGCTCAGAAGGATCTCTCAGTCAACAGATCCAAGCCGCTTCTCCCAAATATCCCGTTACGCAACCGCCTGTGTCTCTCGCTTGCCTCTACGCAATCGGCTCCGCGCTCGACCCGAACCGCGAAACTCGAATGGGATCAACATGGGAGAGCTTCACACAAAACGAATTCTTCAAGTGCTTTGATTTCGAACTACTCGAACTTAAGAGAATCGAACCCATTTTTGTTCCTTCATCCGAGAAGACCAACTTCGATGCCACATACGACCTTGAAGAGTTGCTATTAGAGGAGGCTCCACTCGAAGCCCGTGCGAGACGGCAGAAACCGCGAGAGCGTCTAAAGGACGATGCGACTGAGAAAGAGATCAGGGAAGATGAGCTGTACCGCATGATTGAGACAGATTTCAAGCCGTTCGACTATACGGTGGCTGCTTACAAACGGTATGACCTCTTAGACTGGCTGCTATGAGATCGATTTCCTAACTTGAACAGAATCACTGAGGGCACTGGTGTCAATCCGGAAGGGCATCCCGGCTCGGACAACACTCCTCAAGCAATCACAACGGATGAAGCAACGCCTATGCCCGCAGTCAATGGAGGGTATCAGTCATCACCTCTTAACCCAAGCACCAGCAATGAAAGCCGGCAGGGACGCCCTGTACGCCCTGCTCCGCCACCTCCACTGCAGAATGACTTCCGAGCCCGCCATGTCCCGATTGTTGCCGGCCAACGGATGACAAGTCCTACTGGGGGCGTACAAGTAACTCTTGATGGGAGCGGTAGTTGGTCTGAACTGGCTCGCCAGGATGCAACCTTGCCTACAGATGCTAACAATATTGGCGACGGCAAGAGTGAGGGCTCTGGCGGTATGTTTGGATTTCTTAAGGGCAAGAAGGGTCGTACAAATAGCCCAAAGCCGAAAGAAAGGGGTGTGTTGGGCAAAGAAGGCGCACGAGTTGTCATCGGATAGAGGACGATGGAGGCTCACAGCAGGCCTTTTGCGTCTCAAAGTCGACCGACAAACAGCCAGGCGACGAATTGCACGCCAATGCCGAGATTTATCGGCCTCAACCATACGAAGAGTCTGCACCAAGGAACTGATTATCCAACAATCCCTGCGGTACCAGCCTGCTTAATCCGGCATGCACTGGCACCGCGGTCCCTGGTCACTGTTCAACCGCCGCACTTGAGCATGTATTTCGATCAAGATACGGCAGTAGTGGCAGCGCAAGGACGATGAGAAACGGCCTCTACTTCATTCATTACGGCGTTCGGTCATGTTTTACGGCTAGACGCCCTTCCTACCTCTAGTTACAAGGGCATCGCATCAGAGAAACGAACGCTAATTGGTAACAACGCGGTACAAACCAAGTAAATCACCAACACGAAGGGGAGTTTAGCGTTTGCAGGGGCACTTCATTCATTTGAATCTACAACAACTGGTGGATGCTTCACTCGCGAGAGCATTTTTCTCTCCGTGGGGGTGACATTGACGGGATATAATCATATCTTTACACACATTGTTCATACTAACAATTCTCGAATGTCTAGTCGGAAGAGAAGGATCATATACAACTGGACTGGTTGGGTTTGGAGGCAAGCAGGGGAGGAAAGGCACTACCACAAGATGTCCGGTATTCATGGTTAACTTGTTTATTGTTGTGAGCATATTTGGAATAATACCCCATTACACATTATACTTCGATATTGGCCTGCTTATTTGCCTGATTCATGCAATTCTAAAGAAACGCCTCCAAACACTAAAAAATCCTCGACGCTTGACTCCTTGAGTATGAGGACCCGGGAATGCGTCGGAAGTAACTGATCTTCTCAGTTCATGAGTTCTTGAGTCATGGCTTGAACTATCTCAGATATCTCGCTCAGACCAGGAAAATGAAATCCGGAGCAACTAGAGGGGACACTTCGATTGATGAACACAAACATGTTTGAGATAGTATCACTGTGGGTGCGATGGTTGGCAATGAGCAATCTCTTCCATGATTGTTGAAATTCATATTTTAAGCTCCGTAAGACTTTATAATCCAAATCGAAGTAGCACAATTTGATATCAACCAGTGACCAAAACAACAAAACACTCAAATGATAACCCCCAACCACGTCTTGAAAGCCTCTCAGCTCTAACCATACAACACGTGTAATCAGAGAAAAAAGTATCTCTTACTAAGAGCAACGACTGAATATGTTGCTTAGTGGGCTGGTTGCAGCCCCTGTCCTTCCAAGGTTCGTTGTCGATGTTGTGGTCTGAAGCAGTCGAGGAACCCGGTGATAAGGAGCCATTCACCAACACAGTCAACGAACCTTTCCATTTGGCATAATGGAGGATACTCACAATGTAGGGTACCGAACGCGGCTGACATATCGTATATCCGATGTTGAGCCTGTTCCTGCTCCTGGCGCTGCCTTTCTTCACGAAACCTCTTGAAATCTGGGCGGACAATATTGAGATACCACTTGGGGCCCGAAGAAAGCTTGTCCCAGTCGCAATGCCGAACAGCCTCTTCGCTTTGACTGTCCAAAGGCATAGGTGGCGAGCTCTGATTTCCCAGTCTGATATTCCATATGGGATCTCAATGCGGTAACACTCCTTTTCTTCACAATAGGAAATGATAGGCCAGCCTGCCCCGAGACGAACTACAGGATCGACTACAGTAATTGCCTGATGCTTTCTTCTGGGATGAGACTTTCCTGGAGTGCCTCTGGTGAGAAAGTGAAAGATACATATGGTGTAGGCGTCCAGTCATGGTGTATGATATGAGTCTGGAGGGACGATCGGCGGGCTTCACAGGTTGCCAATGGCATATTTGATTCTCTGGCGGACATGTCTCTAGATCCATCTGGTTGGCTTGCGGAAAGGTCGTCCCACGTCCTGAGAAGGGGCTTATCAACCGGATGTTTCCATACTGCTTGCGCAACAGGGGACCAAGAGCGTCTGGACCTTTCTATATTTTCAACAGAGTTTGTTTCGGTGCGGCCGTACATGCGCTTAGACACGATAGGTGAGGTCTTGTACAACATGTTTGTGGTGGTTGGCGTATAGAAGCGGAACTTGTGTTTCTTGATCGATAGATACTAAAATGCTGAGCTGTTATATTGAGCCAGCGTATAAGAGGTGATTTGCTTGACGTCTAACTAATATGCAGCTTTATAGTTGGTTTAAACAATTGAGAGCAAATCGGGACCTCTTTATATCCACGATGTGAACCTCTTTTCAGGAGGCGGCAAGGCATTTACAGGGCCCGATAACAGGTCCAAGGCTCTCTAAGGTCATGGTGGGCCTCCTGGATTGATATTCAATCCTTTTGTTGGAGCGTATGTGGCTGAGCTGGCCATGACAGCGGCCAAGCGATGCGGAACCAACATACTTGGCGTTTATGTGAGATATAGGTTTAATAGTTGCAGAAACTATCTTACATCAGTTGTTAGAAAGTTCCAGGTGATGTCTCGCGCTTATAGAAGCCGTTATGAGAACAGCTTTCAGGTTCCAGCTCACTCGTCCTTTACAATACAATAGACGTATACAAAGTGGTGGATGAGTTTAGCTGCCTGGCAAGAAGCAGAAACATAAAATAAATATTGGTGTTGATTATAAGAGTGGACAACAAAGGAAAGGGCTCAGCCATTAGATTCGAGTCTTGTTTCCAGCCTTTTACATGGAACCCCAGATCCATATTCTGGCCGACGAGGACTTCACAAAATATCACTTAATAATGTGTGGCACACTTAACTAAGAGACTTGACAGAGCTATACGTAACATCCGATTCTGGCACATTACAAGACACAGCCGAGTGGCAGCGCCTTTGGTCGAACTGACCGTTGTGCTCAAGTTGGTCAGGGGGCTTTGACAAATACGTGTCTTGACCAGAATCAATCCGTCTCGAGAAGATGTAGCTGTGATAAGTATCTGCCTTTGGCAATGTTGAGGAAATTAGGGAGAATTGATTGAGTAAATGGATAGACTGTGTCTTAAGTCATATGGGCTTCCCCAAGACTTGGCAAAATGGTGAAGATAGAGATCAAGGTAGACTAAAAGCAATACCGGGGCAGTAAAGAAGCTGTTTTTATGGTAAACCTTTGTAGAGTAAAGAGTAAAGTTTGGTGTATTAAGTAGTATATAATGCTTGGTATAGTTGGTATAAGCCTGAATAAATGTCCGTTAATGCCATGGATTCCACCTAGCCTCGGCCTGCGAGGCTCATAACTTATTGTAGCCAAGAGAGAATAGCCCCGCCCTCGAAGAGTCTCGCAAGACTGTTTCCGCCTTGGAATTGATAATATTCTTCGTTCTGCTCCCAGTCCCTGGTTCTGAAAGCACTCCCTCACCAGGAGATGTTGGACTCGGCAGCTGCCCATTGTTTTTGAACAACGGTACAAAATATCGTCTACCCGGCACTCTCTTCTGCTCTTTGAGACTGCTCATGGCTACCAGATGCGACTTATTTGTTTTCAAGATTGGCGGTGGCGAGCGAAGGAAGGAAGCCCTTTCCGGGGGTGGGCTGAATGTGGTTGAATCCAGGGGTTGCATCACATCGCGGAGAAGTTCCTTACCAAGAGTACTCATGGTACAGATGGAAGATGTGCGATTCTGGGGGTTTCTAGATGGTCTAGGAACCTCAATAGCTGGTGGCTCATGGGTAGGGATAGGCGGCAGCGGACCTTGAGGAGGAGGATTCTTGGGAGGGGGCAGCAATGGAGGGTTCCTCCGCAGAGGGCTTTGCTTCGAAGAACTCTGTGACGAAGAGTATTGAAGAATAGGGGTCTTTGGCATAAAGTTCTCCGAAACAGGTGTGATTGGCAAGCGGGGCAGAGGAAGAGGTGTCGTTGCAAGAGGCGTTGTTGATTTCGTATCTTCAACTCCTAACATCTGGGCAGCCTTTGACGGTATAGTAGGCAATGGGATTGGTTGGGCTGAGGCCCGACTCAGTTGCGTGGCAGCTGCAGTGTTTCCGAAAGATCCCAGAGAGTATACAGAGTCCGCATACGGGACTGATATTCGATGGTTGAACGTCTGACGCCATGAAGCACGGATTGGTGAGGTAGACGTTGTTCCTGGAGCTTCGGTGTCTGGGCGTAAAGGTTTCTTATCAACGATGCTTGTATTGCTTTTTCCTTGACGAGCAAGATCTTTCTTGAGGATTAGAACCCCCAAGAATATCGTGATGCAAATGATGATTCCGCCAGCAACAGTGCCTCCGACAATCGCACCTTTATCGGCACCGCTCCTTGCATAGTCTCTTGCGTAATTGTTTTGCGAGGTCTCTTCGTTTCTTTGGTCTGGGTTTGTAAAGCTTCCAAGGGCGTGAGATACTAGTGACTCGATATCTTCCTTGCTCAACACTGGAGGTCCTGTTGTTAATAATGGCATTGCCCTCGCATACTGGGCGGCGAAGACCACAAGCAGATATACCGGGAGTTGTATCGAAGAGTTCATGTGCATGCTTTTCGTTCGTGTGGTCGACATGCTTCGGGGCCATTCTGAAGTCGTCGTGAACCATGGGGTTCATCGGTCTATTAACGCTTGGTAGGACGTCTCATTCTCAAGGGTCTTCCTTTACATGGTTGAAAGAAATTGCAAGAATAGTATCACCCTGGCTCAGTTGACAAAGAGTCGAGCCCACGATAGGGCTCGCCGTGAAAGACCATATCGAGGTGCTTTGTTGTTTTATTGTATGGGGATTCTTCGCTCGCATCGTCTCGGGGAATCGTTCCTCCCAAATACTATCCGAAAGGGCCAAGTTTAGAGCATTGTTTCGTGTCTCGATAGGTCTCGTTCAACAAAGAGTTCAGGTCCTTAAGCATGAGGGAAACAAAGAATGGCTATAGTCACGGTCTTGTATGCATTGACCTATGAGCATTTTGTAAGACTAACGGGTCTCGTGTCTCTCTCTTTCTTTCTTTCTTTCTTTCTTTCTTTCTTTGGCAACAAAAATAGGTATGATGACTAGAAGTCCCTTCAACGGTTGTTTTCAGCAGAAGTGACAAAGCAGCAGCATCGACGAATTTAAGGCTATGGTATCACAGATATGCAGGGCAATGGCGTCGAGATAAGGTTACAGAGCAACTGGCTTCAACTGATATGCGGCCGTTTGTTCTGAAATGCGGATAGTGTGTTTCTTGGATCTCCGGACTGATAAACCCGTATACACAGCCAGACACAGGTCATGATTGGGGAGCCTGGTTATCTAATCTTCAGCCTTGAGAACCTTTAAGAAGCGACGAGGGTCAACAGCCACGTAGGATTGCAGAGATGACTCGCATTGGTACGTGCTAGAGATAACACATAAAAGTCTCGAGACCCTGGACTTTGTGTACCCGACTTTCTGAGCATACTGTACATATGTATACCCAAACAAGCTCGGCTGGGGAAGCAGACTAACTAGCCACAGACGACATCTGCTGGCTCTGAGATGAGAAATCTGGCGGTGTTGGAAGAGTCTTCAGCATGACATGGGCTCCAAGCAATACCTCCGGACAACAACCTCACCAGTGATAGTCTTGCAGTACGATGAGATGAGCGCATCATGGTCCAACTGGCCTGCGTTGGCAACCCTCGACCCCATGCCTGATGATCGCAACCTTAGCCGCCAAGGTCAGCCGAGCAGCATGCCTCATGAGATAGGAGATAGCATGGTCTCGTTTGGAGTGAGTGCTGCACTCGCATACAATGGCTCCTTGGTCCTTGGTCCTTGGTCCTTGCCCTTGACCCCCCAACTCGAACTGGGACCCCCACCTGTGGGCAAAGCAGTATTCAACTTGATTCCCATGTCTATTCCCACCGGATGCAAGGAAGCCAGAAACCGGTCCCGAGGGCTCAAACAGTGAATCTGCACCGAGGCGGCACTCATCCCTCGAATCTGACTGTCTCTGTTGATAGGTGCCCCCCCGGGGATTTGACCGAAGCTAGAGAACTGTCATGTCGGTAGCAAATGGCTCACGACAGGCCTGGTGGCCTACTTTCCTTGCTGGTTTCTGCCGCTTGAGTGCATCTCACATGTTGATTTGCGGGCTAGGGGACTGTTGCGGGCGTTGGAGAATGGCGCTGAGAGATCTGATCGGTCAACCCACTCCCAATGTCTGGGGACACAAGCAGGCATGACATATTAATATCTGTCTCTATCTCTGTGGCCCACACCGCCATAGTGGGGCGACACTCTGGGGCCGGGCTCTCTTGTGCGAGATCCGCTTGAGAGCTTTCTTCTCCAAATTGTCTGTCCTTGAACATGTTACAGATCGTGCTACCCATCAAACGAGCACCGGGTTTCCCTTTGAAGGTCGTCCGGCCCTGTTCTCCCTGATCACCACTCCCCAGAGCGGCGTGTGGGGAAAGGATATATGCATAGAGCTTTGTTCCCACTGTCGTTTGCTGAGAAACACATGCTCTCTTTCTTTCATGCCAGGAAGCGGAGAACTGCGCAGAATCTCGAGCGTTATGAACCGTTCAGGGCGATTCAGGCTCGACGGAAACCTATTCCCGCATGACTCCATCTTCTTTCTTTGGGACTTGAGGCAAATTGGGGCTAATAAGGCGTCCAGTTATGTCCATTTGATTCAGGTGAACACTTTATAAATGATTGTTTTGTTGGAATTGCTTGCCCTTGATGGCCACTATTCCTGTGCTACCTAATCTGTAAAGGAATCGGGTGGTTGAATCAACTGAGGCACGTCGTCAAGCCTCCAGTCTTCTAGTCTACAGCGGCAGCCTTTGAAGCCTTTGGATCTTTGTTTTCCCGGATGTCGACAATACCCATTGATCAGTGCCACTGGTTTATTGAATCAGTCAGTGCTTGTTTGAGCAACAGGCTAAAGATCGAACCCACACTCTTATGGATGACTAGGATGGCCAAGCCGCTGACACCATGCTGGGACGTTTAGTGCAGTATTTGAATCATTTGCGGGCGCAACGTTTACACGAGCCTCTCACAGCCGAGTGGTTGCAAGCCATCAACAGGAACGAGGCACTGAAGGCGACAAGGGTTCCCGTTCGTCCATGTTTCCCGGCCCGAGGAGGATACAATAGAATTCGTTTTCGGTGCTATTATTTGATCTCGTTCAAATCGAATATGTACTAGGTATCAGAGTTAATTTGCTAAGGTACCCATTGCGAGAAGTCTCCGGGTCCAACCGCCATGTTGAATTTGGGAGAATCTCCATGGCCATGCAACTCGGCCGTGGTGTTATATGATGGTAGGCACGGCAGAGACTGTGTTCTGCACAAGCTCTGTCAACAACCAGCCTTGGCTTACACTCGTCTATCAAAGGTATATCATCGGCCTAGACTCTCATTGTTCTGGTGATGACGATGGAAAATACCGGAACAACCATACCTGCTGCCCAAGTGCCACTAGCAAGGCACCCCTAACCCTCCTAGCTCGCCCGTCAGCATCCCTGCCGGCTCGTGGGTAGTAAGTGGGGGTTGATGCAAGTGCTCTCGCCGTGTGTGTGTGTGTGCGTGAGTTTGAATGTGAATGTGAGTGTGAGTACGCTCCACCAACTTCAATACTTCCATTCAATGATATTGTCTCGAACCGTCCAACGTCGTGCAGCTCACCGGGATATACACATGCGGCTAAAATAAGGATCTGTATGTCGCCAGGGATGCTTTTGCCTGCTGCCCCCGGCTAATGCATGCTTTGAATATTAGATTCTTCTAATGAAAATCGAATGCATTATACATTCGAACTTCGGAGCTTGTTGGTAAAGTTCCCGAAAGACACAAGTCGGCCAAAGTCAATATCAAACCCTGTCAGTTCAAATCTGTCCAAAGAATAAGAATTTTAGGTGCCTGACACCCTGTCCTTCAGAACACCCATGAATGAATCAAACTAGTAGATAGGTACCTCATAAATCTTGTATTTTGACTCGTGAGAGCTGCCTGCAACCGTGTACTTTCATGGATGGAAATACAAAGGATGCTCCTCCGGTAACATCATACGAAGTCTAGGCAGTCCCCAGAGTTCTCCGCCAACAAATCGTGGTACAGCGCATCTGGACGTGTGCTCCAATTCCCCATTTCCCCCCAGCTCCGTATTCCCCGAATCAACTCGTTCGTGTGTTGCTCAATGTCCATGTTTCCAGAACGAAGTCTCGGAGCCGTAATTGCGACGAACTACCTCAGCCAATGAGCACTTGGAGGGGTATGCCGACGGCATATGTTGTTGAAGAGCCTCTGGTCTTGTCCTTTATTAGTCGGCAGCCACCACGGGAGGATTAACATTGTGTGGTTCATCCTATCCTCACTTGTGAAGGTACATCTCCAGAAGCCGAGGTGACGGCCCCAAGACGAGAGTTTCAGTTTGTTTCGTGACGGATGTACAGGCCCATGAATCTGGTCCATATCGAGCAACCAGCAACCAGATACCCTGAAAATCGTCCTGCTGGGCTGAATTGTATTTGGCGACTGGTAAGATGACTCCACCACCTAAATCTGCCAGGGCGACCCCTAGCCCAAGCTCACGCACGGTCGTGGGTCTGTCTTGATGAAGCGTTCCATATACATTCAAGCTCTCATTCCCTGATATTCAAGATCCATTTCTGAAGTTGCCTGAATGAAGGAATGAGATGTAGAGAGCGGTGCGGCAAAATTGCCACAGACGCCATCGCCAATATGGAGAAATCCGGCAATGTTCAAACTCCACTGAGCCATGGTCCGAAGTCGCAAAGATGCCTCGGTACCAGATATGTTTCAACTTACATAGGATGTAGTAAGTGACAGCCGCGATGCAACAACACAGCGAAACTGCTCTACAAGATGACTTGAAAATCGTGGGGAATTCCATGCGGTGATGTTGCAAATCAACATGATACAGATCCAATTCGTAGCATTTAATGTCGAAACATAGCTTAAAAGCGGGCGTCATGACTCGGATATGAGTCTGCCGTTTTGGTCAAGAAGAGTACCAAGCACATGCTGACAAGCGATATCCGGCCGTTGATGGTCGACTCAGACCAGTACGGATTCAGGCAAGCGTAGGCTGCCATGCTTGCGAGAACGGCCGGGTTGTACTGTAGTATGTATGCTTGATGAGGCAGTTAACGGAACTTGGAGCAGGTCCATGCCATGTGCACTGGAGAACGGCACCCAAGTATAGACCGCGCCTTGATCGATAGTCTATTGCTATAACCAGTAGGCAGAGGAGTTTTTGAATCTTCA
This sequence comes from Fusarium gaditjirri, assembly GCA_013266175.1. Lineage (NCBI taxonomy): Eukaryota > Fungi > Ascomycota > Sordariomycetes > Hypocreales > Nectriaceae > Fusarium > Fusarium gaditjirri. The sequence goes on along the minus strand of JABFAI010000036.1, from coordinate 1,489 downwards.
AAAATCAAGACTCATTGGGTCGGACGTGCCTAGCGCTCCTTGACCATTGACACGGCTGACGAGCCAGCTTCTCGATTCTTGATGCCCTGATTGAGCCCAGCATCGTGGGTCCTACGTTGACGGTGTTTGCCCGAACAAGAGTGATCACTGTCCGCTCATGGTCCTGGGGTTCGTCAGCCGTACTCTATAGTAGAGCTGGTGATCATCCATGTTGTGTTGTTGGCCATGACTTGAGGGTCTCGTGAGATGTTTTTTTCTCTCTCCCTCTCTCTCCCCCTCTCTCTTCTTATTACTCTAGAGAAAATGAATAGAATCGAGACCTACAGCCAACAAGGAAACTACCTAAAGCACCTACCTGAGCCTTGGTGTTTTGACTGGCACTATCCCATCTGGCTAGCTATAAGACGCATCCGCACTCGGAGGAGGTTGAGGTATGAGGGGAAAACAGAGAAGGAAGTTTCGCCGAGCTCGCGGAGACAGATTTTGAGGATCACGATAAAAGTCGGTTGATTAGATACTTAGACAAGGTGCAACAGGAATTGTATCTTTTGGTTTCTTGATTACCTAGGGAGATGAGTTTAATAATAAGCGCCTGAAAATCTCAATCAATTCCCTCCAAGTATGTACACGGCCCTCCGAGGTATTCAGCCAGATGCCGACAGTAAGGTAGGTACTCTGACTGGCTTACACACAATGTCATGGTCTGGGGGCTTGGCCAAAGGCAATCAACGTTCTGAATGCTCGGCCCTGCCCTGCTGCATGTGGCGTTCCCGCGGCCATTTCCCGTGGCATACGTACATGTAGAAAATGGGTCTGGACCCTTGAAATCTGAGGCACTCGTCAAAAATCGGCGGCCATGGCTCCCTGGACTCCGTAGTTGATCGATGGGCCGCCATGGATGTAGGTACTGTACATAATGGATGTTTGTATCCTCTGGACCGTCCGGTTCTAGGAATCGGCAGCGCATTAGTGTATACCCACACACAGGTGGGTGGTTTTTAAACTTGAATCGATTGGATTGGACCTAATGCGGCTGCGGCTTTCCCTTGTCCTCTCAGTGACTCTTCCAAGCACATCGAGTTCAGCCGTCGCTGTAGCAGAGTAGCAGGCTCATCTTTGTCGATTCGGGCCTAAGTCTAGTGGCGGGATCCGCTGTGATGGGTACAGTACCTGTCGAGACGATGAAAGGCTTGGCGAATACCCGGCATCCTCATCCCCGTCCGTCTACCTTAGTCTAATTCTGGCTCTGGCTCTGGCTCTGGCTCTGGCCCTGCCCTGGTTCTCTCGGGGGTCTATGTGCGATGGGTGCGCTCGCTGCTGAGAAACGTGGGGCACTAACGATTGACTACTCTCTGTACGGGAAATAAACGAGCCAGTCATTTCTGTTCCTTCTGTCTTCTTTCCCTCCATCGGTTCAATGAATATTACCCTTTTGTAAACCTCAGATTCGATTTGACTCGACTCGACGAAACTCAACTCAACTCAACTC